>JAUNZO010000865.1:155000-234544 GCA_031894775.1 Chloris gayana | reverse complement strand
AGCTGTCGAGTCTTAAACTCGGCACTAGTACTACCCGGTCCCTCACGAGCGTGGAATTCGATGGTGCAACACACAGTAACACACAGGAACACACGATCTTAGACAGGTTCAGGCCCCTCGAATCGAGAGTAATACCCTACGTCCTGTATGTTGTGTATTGCCTTTAGCGATTTGCTAATTGCGAAGTCTCGCATCCTTTTCGGGGGTCCCTCGCTCCGCCTTATATGTCCGGGGGAGCTAGGGTTACAATCGTAGTCCTAGCCGATTACATGAATTACATATATGGGATTCTATCTCTAACTTTCTTTATTGATCGAGAGTCCTAATCAGACTACAAATTGTTCTATAACTTGCTTCTCACGTCATTGTATACCGGTCTTAGTATCCGCCTTGTTTCCATACCGGTCTACAGTGTTCTTCTATTATCCCGCACCGGTCGAAGACCGCCCGTTGCCTATCGCCCTTATCTCGTATCTTCTCCGATTTGCTACCATGTCTTTGCGTATCCATTTCTTCATCATCTCGTATACCCATAAGGCAAGTATACGACAAGCAGTCCCCGAGTAATTTTTGATTTAACCTTGAATAAAACTAACCAGCCTTCTGCCTCGTTGGTCTTTATTCATGGTAAAATTAAAAAGAACTCAAATCTGCTGCAAACTCGTTCTTTTTTCTTCATAAGTGCTTTAACAAGAAGTCCGAAAAAATTATTGTTTTTCACCTTTTATATCACCTAATTAGGTAATCATAGCCTATCTTTCTCACGGTGCGCCGGCTAGGCGCATCCAATTGGGTATAGCTCCCGACTCTTGGATCATTTGAACTTCTTTCAAATAATGCAAGAGTCCACTAGCTGATTCTTCGTTATTTCCTTCAATATCCAATTGCTACAGATTGCTTCTTTCAAATTCTATCATTTTCCGCTTCCCGAAATTTTTGCAGACCGCTTTGAATACGGTGCACCGGTCAGGTGCACCTAATTAGGTATAGCCCCCGACTCTTGTATCATTTGAGGATCACAAATAATGCAAGAGTCTTTCCCGAGAGACTACGTTTGGTTATTTTCCACTAAATCACATCCCTCTCAGCAATTTTTTGCTAAGAACATATTTTCCAGACCGGTCATACCGGCTATAATTTCTTATCCTCTCGTATGTTTTTACCAATTTCACATAATAGACCGACTAAATCAGTCTAGACTTATAATTCACTTATCAAAATTTCACTAAAAACCATAATTCTGGTTGATCGACCAGTCTATCCCTTATATTCTCACAACGACTCGAGTCTCCAAAGCCTATAATCAGCCTGGATGATTAACACCCATAGCCTAAGGCATCCATTATCACCGAGTGATGTAAAATCTAACTCTTTCATACCGCTGAATCACAGTAATTCAGCATGGCTTTAACTTTTATCTGAAAATTTCTATTTTTCAGACCGCTTTTTTCTTTCATAAAAGCACGACGGCTTATCCTTATGACCGTTAAGTCATAATTAACGCAGATAACAGTATCATTAACTTCCTTATGGCCGTTAGGTCATAATTGCACAGATGACGACATCCCTCGGGCCTCTTAAAAAGGCCCAATAACTTTTCAGCCCTCCGGCCCATCCTAGGTGTCTATAAAAGAAAACGAAAAGTCGACCTAGGTCAACCCTCGCTCCCGAAGCTCATACGCGCCCGCCATTCGCTTTCATTCTCGTTACGCTCTCCTTCTTCATCAACCAATTCGAAGCTTTCTTTTTCATCTCTCAAGATGGGCAAGAAGAAATCCACCGCCGTTCCCTCATCTTCTTCCTCTCGTTCCTCGCGATCGCCTTCCGTTTGGAGTCCAAGACCTTGGTCCCAAGCAAGGTCACGTAATCCTCTTTGAATGAAGCAGCTTAAAGATGGGTATCTTCCTCCCCAACCCATTTTAAACCGGAGTGTCCCTTCCCCACCCAAGTTCCCCGGGGTATAGATGAATCTCAACAACTAGTCTTCAAAGCTTTTTTCCTCCGTGGCCTCGATCTCCCATGCTCGTTCCTTCTTTAGAGGACTTCTTTTCTTCTATGGATGGGAGTTAGTGAACCTTAACCCTAACTCCATCCTTCGCATTGCCTTCTTTATTCATTTATGCGAGGCTTTCCTTGGAGTTCTCCCCCACTTCAAGCTGTTCCAATATCTCGTTCCAAGTTCGCCCGCTTCCATCATCGACCGCCAGTGCTGCAGCTTGGTGGTGTGGGAATCCAAAGGCTGGAGCGCGGATGAATATTTCTCTTTATCCTTGAACAATAGCATAGCTCACTCGGAAAAAAGGGTGGTTTTTCCGTGACAATCCTCAACCATCTCTCCCTCGCTTTCAATGCGAAGGTAGCCAAGAATTTCCCCACCGCTGAAACCAGGAAAAACTCAAAGAGGACGATGAAGTTCTTGCACTCCTCGCCCGCATCGTATACTTGAAAGATGTCAAAGGCGTAATCGCCGAGACAATTCTCTCGGAGCTTCATAGTGCGAGGCGTCCAACCACTCAAGAGGCAAGAACACCCCGCTTGGCTTTTCAACGAGGACACCGCCATGCCTCCGGACGGAACTTCCCTCCCCAACAAAGATCGGCTAGAAGTTCGCATTAGACAGATGTCGCAGCCAAATCCAGACCTGTCTCGGATGTACAAGAGTGGCATTAGCTTTCAGCTCATGCAATCCTCGTGATGCCGTAAGTACTTCTTCCTGTTTTTTCAAATCTTTATCACTTATTGCCATCATTTACTTATAAAGACTTAATCTTTGTAATCGCAGAAAATGGACAACTACAGGAGTCATCCTCCTCTTCCTCCTAATGACACTTGGGGAGAGGATTACGCCAATAATGCCGCTCCACTTGTCTGTTCAAGCCGGTCCGGCTAAAAATCCACGGACCGGTCTTTCCCTCTACCTCCAAGCCTAGCCCCAAAAATCACAAAATCTGGGACCGTGGTTCAAGCTCCTAGTACAAGAAGACGTACTCACCGCCTTGACCATCCGTAAACCCGCCGCCCTCCTCGCTCGCTTCCGGCGATACTCGCTCGTAGGCACAAAAACTTGAAGAGCGTCGGCGAGAAGAAGACGCCGTCGAAAGGGATCGCCAAGCAGCTCCGGCCATCCTCGAAGCTTCACCGGGGAAAACTCAAGGCACTTCTGCCTCGACCGATCCTTTGTCGAATGTCCCCAAACGGTCCCGGTATGGTCACCGCACCGGTCCCGTTGATGCCGGGATCAAGCTCCAACTCCGCAAGCCAATCCAGCGGAGAAAAGAGCCGCAGATAGCAGTGGTGGAGTTTCTCAAGGCCCGTCCAAAAAGGTCAAAACCTCCACCGGCTTTAAAAAAGCCTCCACGTAAGTTTTCTCGAATTATTTTTCTGAATTATTCAATCTGTCAAAAAACTCCTTAGGTCCCAAAGCTCCTTGCTCTAATCTAATTAAGGTCGCTTTTTCTTACAGGATTCCCTCTAGCTTCCAAGCCAGCATAGCTAGCTTTTTAAGAACCAAATTTTCCTCACAGTGCTCCTCCTAGCCCCGTTCTTGCTTCTTCCCCGGATATGCTTCAGACCGGTTCCACTCTTGGCGCCTCCACCACTATTGCCACTCCAACTACGTAAGCTCAAAGTGCGACTCTCACAAAGGAACTCCCTGTCGCCTCAAGCTCAGGAGCTGAAAAGCAAACCTCCAATGTTGAGAGCTCTTCTTCCGACAATCCTCTTCCCCGAGCCACCTTATTTCAAATCCCTCCGGAGCTCTCACCGGGACCAGTCCGGGCGGAAGAAATTCCTCGCCGGGCCAGGACAACTCGTAAGTCTTCCGGAGAACCCAGACCGGCCAAAATGGTGGTCGGAGAAGTGAAGGTGGACAGTTCCAGCGGAGCAAGGACTTTTACCGCAACGGCTCAATGGGACGCCCTCCAAGAAGAAGAGGCTTTAAAGAATTTCTCTCGAATCTGCCAAGTATATCTCTACCATTTAATAATTTCTCCAAGCAACTTCCCTTCAATCTTCAAATTTCTTACTCTCTTTTTCTTTTTAGGTTCTTCCGAAAAGCTCGAAGCCAAGACCGCAATTATCACCCGCTTGTAGGAAGAACTCAACACCAATCAAGAACGATTGGGTGAGTTAGAAATTCAGACGGCCGATCCGAAGGCCAAGGAAAACGACCTCCGTAAGAGAGAGGCCAGTCTGCAGGACACCCATCGCATGATGGAAGAACGCCGACAAGAAATCATCAAGCTCCGCCAAATCAATCAAAGTAACATTTTCAATTTGCCTTGAATCTTGAATCTGTTGAATGAGAGCTAGAAGCTTCACCACTAGACCACAATTGCCTTTATACATTTTACATTTTTCCCGCCATCTCCTCTTCTCGATTGATCCTATCTTTGATTTCAGCGCTTGAGAATCTCGTTGCTGCTCATAAGAAAGCTGAAGAAGTTCTTACGGAAAAAACAGCAGCTCAAGAAAAGGCACTGGAAGAAGGCTCTCGTATTGAAGAGCAACAAGCGGCACGGATTGGAGAACTTGAAGGAGAGCTCACCGCAAAAGATAGCATACTTGCTCAAGCACTTCGCTCCAACAAGATGCTAGAGACCGAAAACGCTCGCTTGAAAGCTGAACCGACGGAAGCATTAGAAGCAGCGAAATCAGCTCAAGCAGAGAAAGAGAAAGCCTTGAAGACTCGCCCGTAAACCGAAAGAATCAAATGTAAACATCAAGGGCAGATTCGTAGCGGCGAATCGTGCACGAGCGTAAGTCCCGTTTTTCTTTATTACTCTTATGTTATCTCTTGAACATATCGATCTTCAAGCAATACCCAGCCTTTAAATTTACATTTGTTGTTTCGTAACTTATCGCGGGCACAGTTCGCACTCGGAATACCTCAATGGCGGACAAACTATTGATCCCAATGAAATGGACATCGAGTCCGCCATCCGGGCAATCCCGAGAAGGATCGGAGAGCACTCAAGGCTGGTTGCTGCTTCAGGAGGAGGACGTATTGCCGCCATTATCCAATCATGGACTCCGGTTGATGTTTGCGATTTCAATTTTATCCGAGATGGTGCCCACCCCGATACCACTCGAAGACCGGTTCAATGAGCTAAGAAACTCGCTCATTGGTACCGTTTCTGAACCGGTGGAAGATGTTCCGACCGATCCGTCGGTGTCCCTCTCGAATGTAGCACAAGCAGCTTTTGCCCTAGATCAAGATGCTCAAGATGCTGCGATCGCCGCCGACATGACAAGTAGAAGCTGCATTCGAAGATCTTGACAGAGATTTAACTCGTAACTTCATCCGATTCTCGAAGAAACTTTAGATGATAGGCTCGAAGGAAATCCCCGCATCGTCGATACCGGTACTTCCAACGGTCCCGCCGAGTAGATTTTGTAATAGGGCCATTTTGAATTTGAACATCTTTGTCGACTATACTGTTTGCTTTATGAATATTAGTCACTTTTTCTTGTTTTATGAATACTGGTTTCACCATTATGCTTACTAACTTATTTACTCAAGATATGATATAACATGAGCAAAAAAGCTAGTTTGTAAGATTTCCCAAACTGTTCTTAATACAACAGCTTTACCAATGAGTATTCATAAAAAAGAAAGCTTATACTTTATCCTTTCCCGAATATACCAGTCTTAAACACAAGCTTATAATTTTAGCGGACTGCTCTTATCACAGCAATCCATTAACTAAATGACTGGTCTTATTATTCAAGAATAGCGGCATATCACAGATCGCTCTTATCATAGCAGTAATAACAAAATATCACATACTACTCTTTATCATAGTAGCCCCCTGGCTCAATAATTTAATTCAAAATTAAAGTATGGAGACACAAAAAACAAACATATTATTATTAGATAAAATTACTTTATTATAATAGGAAAAACTTTACAATAAATACTCTTTAAGTATAAAAACGACTGAAGTTGATCAATATTCCAAGAATTTGGAATTTCTTCCTCTTCCAAGGTCATAAGCCTATAAGCCCCTGGTCCTGGATACCGATTTCACCAAAAAAGGTCCTTCCTGCACCGGTGACAACTTATGCCTGTTCTTGTTAGATTGAATCTTCCGCAAAACCAAATCTCCGATTTGAAATTCCCGCGTGCGAACATTACGATCATGATATCGACGCAATCCTTGTTGATATTTGGCGGCTTGAATCGGAGCTTGATCTCTCAATTCTTCCGCAGCAATCAATTCAACCCGACGTCGATCATCATATTTTTCTTCATCATAATACCGAACCCGGGCCGACACCATATTCACTTCAGTAGGTAACATGGCTTCCGATCCATATACCAAAGAAAAAGGAGACTCGTCCCGTAGCTCGCTAACATTAGTGCGCAAACCCCGGAGCACCCAGGGCAATTCCTTAACCCATTTTCCCGCATAAGGCTTCAATCGGTCAAAAGTTCTCGGTTTAAGACCGGTCAAAATCATTCCATTAGCTCGTTCCACTTGTCCATTGCTCGCGGATGTGCCACCGACGCATATTGCACCTTGATTCCTAAACTCTCAAGCATAATCTTTGAAGAACTCTGAAGTAAATTGAGGCACATTATCAGTAATAATACTGTATGGAACCCCAAAACGTACAAAAATGTTCTCGCAAAAACTTGATTGCGCGGGCCGTAGTTGTACTAGTAACTCGCTTCAGCCTCGATCCACTTGGAAAACTTATCTACCGCCACAAAAATATGTGTGAATCCTCCCGGTGCCCGTTTAAAAGGTCCCACTATATCCAGCCCCCAAGTAGAGAAAGGCCAAGTCATTGGGATTAATTGCAACTCCCGAGCCGGAGTATGAGGTTGTCTTGCAAAAACCGGCATCCTTGACAACTTTTAACCACTCTATGCGCATCATCCGTTGCTGTTGGCCAATAAAATCCCTCGTCGGAATATCTTCCCAACCAATGTCTTCGAAGAAGCATGGTTTCCACAAATTCCTTTGTGTATGTCTTCAAGCAATTGAATACCATCGGAAACCGACACACATTTCATCGTAATATTAGCCCCACGCTTATACAATTCTCCTTCGAGAATTAAATAACTCGCGGGCTCGAACTTCTAATCTTTGCTTCTCCACCTTATCTTCCGGTGTTTTGCCAGATTGCAAATAGTCAAGATACGGAGTACGCCAATCGGAATCAATAATCATAACATCCAATGGCTGAATACCACCAGTATTGAATCCGCCTTCAGGCTTTCCCGGCAAACCCGTACTATCGACCGGTTCTTCAAAACCGCTTTTTCCTCCCGACTTTCTCGAGACCGCCTTATCTTCAATTTCTGTGATAATAACCTTAGGCTCCATCTTTATAGACGGTTTATCCAACACCCGAAGAAAAACGCCAGGAGGAACCGCCCGTCGCGAAGATCCCAGCCTAGCCAACTCATCCGCAGCAGAATTATTTCCGCGCAGTATATGAGAAAAGCGTAAACCATCAAACTTATCTTCAAGTTTCCGAACCTCTTGTCGATAGGCAATCATATGTTCATCATGAGCATCCCATACCTTGTTCACTTGGCTGATCACTAATATCGAATCACCATATATATCCAATCGTCGAACACCCAACGAAACAGCTACTCTGAGCCCATGAAGCAAAGCTTCATACTCGCTGTATTGTTTGAAGCTCGAAAATGCATTTGCAACACGTATCCGAGCGGTTCCTTTTGTGGAGTGAAAAGGACCACACCAGCCCCCGCGCCTGAAAGCTGCAGGGACCCATCAAAGAACATCTCCCAATACTCCAATGCTTGAATCTCCCGCGGCACTTGTGTTTCCAACCACTCGTTATGAAATCAGCTAATGCTTGTCCCTTAATAGCCGTCCGCGAAGAGAACGTAATCTCATATTGGCCAAGTTCTATAGCCCACTTAGCAACTTGACCAATTGCTTCTCGATTGCGAACAATATCTCCAATAGCGAACCCAGCCTTAACTTCAATGGGATGCGCTTGGAAATAATGCTTCAACTTTCGAGAAGTTATTACTACAAGCATATATTAACTTTTGCAATTGGAGATACCTTATCTTAGACTCAGTAAGAACTTCACTTACAAAATAGACCGGGTGTTGCACCAATTGCAGATGTCCTTCTTCCTTCCGATCAACCGCCGTAACCGTGCTCACCACGTGGGTTGTTGCGGAGATATATAACCGAATAACCTCATCGAGCTCGGTGGGACCAAAACCGGAGGATTACCGAGATACTCTTAAGCTGATCAAGCGCTGCTTGTGCTTCACCGGTCCACTCAAACTTGTCTTGCTTTTTAAGTAATTTGAAGAACGGAAGTCCTCGAACTCCCAGCCTTGAGATAAAACAACTAAGAGCTGCCATACCGCCCGTCAACTTCTGAACATCCTTCAAACAACTCGGGGGTTGCATGTTCACAATTGTCTGAATTTTTTCCGGATTGGCTTCAATACCTCTCCATGATACCAAATAACCTAGTAACTTCCCGTAACGAACTCCGAATACACATTTTCCCGGGTTTAACTTCATGGAAAGGTTACGCAGATTATCGAAGGTCTCTCGCCAGGTCGAGAGGAGATCTTCGCTTTCCGAGACTTGACCACTATATCATCAACATAAGCTTCCGCGTTTCTTCCCAATTGCGAATCCAAACAACGTTGCATACCATGCCGATACGTAGCTCCAGCATTTTTCAATCCAAACGGCATAGTCGTGTAGCAGTATGCTCCGAAGGGGGTGATAAACGCGGTTTTTATCTCGATCCTCAACTCTTAACGGTATTTGATGATACCCCGAATAAGCATCAAGGAAACTAAGACGTTCGCAGCCAGCAGTCGAATCAACAACTTGGTCGATTCGAGGCAGCGCGAAAGGGTCTTTGGGGCAAGCTTTATTGAGATCAGTATAATCAACGCACATCCTTAATTCTTTAGTATTCTTTTTGGTATAAGCACCGGATTGGCAAGCCAATCTGGATGATACACCTCCCTAATGAACTTAGCTGCTAACAACCTAGTTATCTCTTTCTTGATAGCTTCCTTGCGGTCTTGGGCAAACCTCCGGAGCTTCGTTTCACCGGCTTCGCATCGGACGCACCAACAGATGCGTGCTCAATCTTCTCCCTAGGAACACCCGGCATGTCGAAGGCTGCCATGCGAAGATATCCCTATTTTCCCGGAGGAAAAGAATGAGCGCGCTTTCCTATTTATCCCCCAAGTCAGCCCCTATATGGGTGACCTTAGAGGGGTCCGACTCATCAAGCTCGAACAGCCTTGAAAACCACCGTATCAGCCTTCAGTTTCTCCTTTGCAATCTTCTTGACCGGTACTTCATCCTCTATCCTTGTATGAACTTCCAAAGCTTCAGCCGCTTCTCCGATTTCTTGACGTTCAACTTCTGAATTGATCCGGATGCCAACTCGTGCTATGCACCTCACAAGCATAAGCGGTCTTGATATCACCCCGGAATGACAGGACCCCGTTTGGCCCAGCATCTTCAACATCAAGTACCGATAATTTGGGATGGCCATAAATTTCGCCAGAGCCGGTCTTCCGAGAATAGCATGGTATGCTGAGTCTATGTCAGCCACCCGAAAGATGATATTCTCCCTTCTATAATTTTCCTTCGTCCCAAAAGTCACCGGCAGAGAAATCTGCCCCAAAGGGTAACTATTCCGCCCGGTATTATACCATGGAACGGAGAAACACCGCGCTCTAAATCAGCGACCGTCAGTGCCAAGCTCGAGCAGTAGTCTTAGCGAACAAGATATCCAAACAGCCTTCCCCTATCAATGAAAGTTCTCTTCAACCGCACCTTCCGAACAATGGGAGCAAGGATGAGTGGATATTTTCCAGCTTTCGGTAGTACCTCCGGTGGTCTCGCCCTGCTAAATGTGATGGGGACCTCGGACCACCGAAGATATTCAGGAGTTGCAGGAGCAACAGCATTAACCTCCCTTAATGACAATTTTTGCTTCCGCTTTGACTCGTATGCGTCCGGGCCTCCATAAATCATGTTCACCTCTCGGGCTGGTTCCTCAAAACCTTCGCCATCCTCATTGTCTTCACGGTCCTTATCCTTGCCCTTGTCATCCTTCTCGATTCCTCGTAAGCAGATCGAGGTGCAACCTTTAAGGCAAATTGAGCAAATGGCCTTAACAGAAGCACTCTTTAGCTTTATAATTCCCATTGTGGATCATACAAGGGCCGTCCGTAAGTGTTTCAAACGACAATCGTTCTCTCGGGACCTCTCTTAGGGGCTGCTGGCCGGTCTCCTCCATGAGACCGGTCAATAGCTGCAACAAGGTGATCAGCCTTACGCTTGTTGTCATTCCCGGATCCAGATCGGTTGCCTTGGTCGTGCTTCGGCTCCTTCCCTTTGTTCCCGCGCAGATTGACTACATTTGATTCTCCAGCAGCGTAATCATCTACTATCTTGAAGCACTCGACGCCGTCATGGTGAGGTTTCGATTACGTCTCCCAATCTTGTGAACCAGCGCTTCACTCCGGACGCCGACTTGAAATGCAGCAATCACTTGCTGATCGGGAACATTGGGGATTAAGACTTTCTTATTGCAGTAATCGCCCGATGAAATCGGTGAGGGTCTCGTCGGGCTTCCGCTTCAGCCTATTGAGGTCGAAGTAGTTTCGTGGCTTCTCACAAGTCGCCCGGAAGTTTTCTACGAACTTTTTGGTGAGGTCTCCCCACGAAGAAATAGATTTCTCGGGCAGGGATTGCAACCATAAGCGTCCAGCCTGCTCCATGCACATCGGTAGATAATTGGCTAGCACGAACGTGTCTTTTCCTCGCCGACCGGATAGTCGTGGTATACATGCGGAGCCATTCGGCCGGAGGCGCTTTGCCATCATACTTGTCAATGGCCCCGGGCTTAAATCCCCGGGGTATTTGCAGATGCGTAAATCTCGCGTAAAAGCGGGAATTACAGAATATTCATCATCTTCCGGACCAGTCCGGACCGGTGACGGAGATCGACGGCTAGGGCGATGCCGGTAATTACGATCCCTCGTCATCGTCGGAATAGTCGTAGTAACGGTCGTCCCGGTATCTGTCTCCCGAACCGCCTTGTCCATCATTATTCGCCGGCTCCGCGTCCCGTGAAGGAGGCGGAGGCGGAGGTGGTGGTGCTGCTTGACGATCATTGTTCGCTGGTTCTGCATGTCGCGATGGAGGCGGAGGTGGAGGTGCAGCTTGACGATCATTGTCCGCACGCCGAGGTTCAGCATCTCTGTCCCGGTTGTCTCGCCCTCTCCGGTCTCTATTGTCACGGCGTCGTCCATCTCAATGAGCATGCCTACTACCATGCCCTCGATGATCGTTGCGCGGATAATTTACGTTGGTGGGTGGCGCCGAAGCTGCCGGCCCGTTGCGCTCGAGGTGGGGCAAGATCTCGAGGACGATCATCCACATTACCGGTCCGTCGCCTCTCATCTTCCTCATGTCTCGTTCGCTCCTCCACTCTTTCGCATGACGATCAATCAGCACGTTCCGAACATCCCGGTTATCATTGAGCGGTACCCGCAAATCTTGGTTGGGAGCTTGTTCATGTGCATCCGTGATCGGGGTACGCCGGGTGCTAGCCTTCCTCCGGAAGAAGCTCCGTCGGACCGGGCCCTTGTCGGTCGTTCCGAATGGGAATGCGAGCGACCGGAAGATTCCGCTCGATCATGGACGAGCTGGTTTGTTTGCAGAGCCGCCGCATCAACTAAATTCAGCGCACGGCGCAATCCCGGCGTAGCGTTGAGGACTTCTTCCGGTATTGTTTCAAGAATCTGTTTCACTCCCACAATATTGTGGACCGGCGATGTGAAGACCCGAGCGCCATTCATCTCTACTTCCATGGAACTTAAATCCGGAGCTCGCCGGAAGATCGATGGCGTCTTCCGCCGCGAGATCCTCGTCGATTGTTGTATCCTCGGAGATTCATCCGGGTCTCCGGACCGGTCCGATAGCGGGCCCGTAGCCGGGGAGCGGTCGTAGGGCGCTTCCTCCAGCCTAAAGCAGTAGCACTTGTGCGCGGATCCGCGGCCGAAGGTGGCGGATGTTGTTCATCTCTGTTTTCCTCTTCGCTTCACGACGATCGCGTTCGGCTTCGGCTCTCGCCATCCTTGCCGCTTCTTCAGCAGCTTCCTCGGGAGCGAGTTGGCGTATAACAGGTCCTGTCATGAACACTTGGAAGAAGACCGGAGCGTCTTCCTCGGAATCGTATCCGGTTCGGGAGAACAACTTTGCGCCGTAGCCCGGGCACCGTTCCGAGGCATAAGCGTAGGGAGCCCGATGTTTCGCGCTAAAGCTGCGTCGGACCCGCTAAGCTCCGAATCGGAGGTATCAACCGTGGCAGGTGATCGCGCTTTAGAAGCAGCGGCCCGGCAACGAGTCGGATTCATCAACGACAATTTCCCGTCCGAGTCGGCTTCAAAGTCGAGGGACCCGAAGCGAATCTTGAAGCCGGGCTCGAAGTCGACGACAAACGAAGTGGCCATCGAACTCGCTAGGAACTCGCCGGGACCCCTTCCTGGCGCGCCAAATGTCGAGTCTTAAACTCGGCACTAGTACTACCCGGTCCCTCACGAGCGTGGAATTCGATGGTGCAACACACGTAACACACAGGAACACACGATCTGAGACAGGTTCGAGGCCCTCGAATCGAGAGTAATACCCTACGTTCCGTATGTTGTGTATTGCCTTTAGCGATTTGCTAATTGCGAAGTCTCGGATCCTTTTCGGGGGGGTCCCTGCTCCGTCTTATATGTCCGAAGGAGCTAGGGTTACAATCGAAGTCCTAGCCGATTACATGAATTACATATATGGGATTCTATCTCTAACTTTCTTTATTGATCGAGAGTCCTAATCAGACTACAAATTGTTCTATAACTTGCTTCTCACGTCATTGTATACCGGTCTTAGTATCCGCCTTGTTTCCATACCGGTCTACGGTGTTCTTCTATTATCCCGCATCGGTCCAAGTCCGTTGCCTATCGCCCTTATCTCGTATCTTCTCCGATTTGCTACCATGTCTTTGCGTATCCATTTCTTCATCATCTGTATACCCATAAGGCAAGTATACGACACAAGCGAGAGATGAATATAGTACTCGAAGTATGAAAGGGTGCCATACTTCTGTTTTGACTGTGGTCGAATGGGTCACGCTACGAGGAGCTGCCAGCACCAGGAAGTCCATGATCAGCATTTTGGCAAGGAACTGCGTGCGTCGCCACGAAACGTATCCGAGAGATTGTGGTCCAAGCACCAGCACCGCGCGCTGCTCGAGTCTTGAATTATGCGGAGACCGCTCGGAGGAGTAACAACTCAGCAGCAGGCTCGACTTCGGACGCGCCTCAACCCCGGGGGGACAAATGAAAGGTTCATCGGTGCACCAGCGGGTCCCCCAGTGCTTTGTTGACAGCGTGTTGTCCACGGGGGTTCGGGGTATGGTGATGGAAGGTTCAGCTGAGGGGGACGTGGATCCCTCAAAGGCAGTGCAGGAGTCGGGAGAGTCTCTTTTGGTACAAATCTTCAGGAAACGGAGGATGAAACGTCGGATAGCATATCGGAATCCCTGAACAAACCTGCTAATGAGTTGGCGGTGGCTCGTTTTTATGCAAGGAAATTTGGCACTAATGAGGATGAGGGACCGTCAAAGAGAGACAATACTAACAAGGTCCGTATGATGAAAGGAATTGATAAAGGTGGACGTGGCAGGAGCTACGTAGCTGCTGGGAGCGGAATGGAGATGGATAAAGATACACTTATGCTGGAAAAGCAGCTGGAGGCAAATGAATTGACGAGAGCTTCACCAGCAAAGAAGAGGAAGCCTTTAGATCGTATGTCCGGTCAATCGGACGAACCCTCGACGGGACCTCATGGTGAGGCCCGTCGGGCACAATGAGTCTAATCGTTTGGAACTGCCGGGGGTGGGGAACCCTCGGACAGTTCAGGATCTAGACGCGTTAGTGCGTCGATATAACCCCACCATTGTCTTTCTTTCGGAAACAATGGTTACAGACCTCAAGGGTGAAACAACTAAAATGGAGACTTGGACTGAAAGGTGCCCTAGCAGTAGATAGCGATGGGAAGCGTGGAGGTATAGCACTGTTCCGGCATGAAAGTGTACAAGTTGACTTGTTAGAACAAGGAGAACGCTTCTTTGATGTTCTCATCACCGAGAATCCAGCGGAAGCCCCCTGGCGAGCCACCTTTATTTATGGGGAGCCTAGAGTGGAGGATAGATACAAGACGTGGGAAATATTGCAACGATTGAAATCTAGGTCAAATGAGGCATGGCTGGTGGTCGGAGATTTTAATGAAGCAATGTGGCAATTTGAGCATTTTTCGGAGACTAAGCGTGGAGAGAGGCAAATGGCCTGCTTTAGAGAGATTTTAGCGGAATGTGATTTAAGGGACCTTGGTTTCTCTGGTACACCATGGACATATGATAATAAGAAGAGGGGCAGGAGCAATGTTAAAGTGCGCTTGGACCGCGGAGTGGCAAATTCTCAATGGATGGGACGCTTCTTTGATGCATCGAGTACAACACCTTGCTTCTAGTTGTTCAGATCACTGTCCTATCCTAATCCGGGCACAGAAAGAAGACATGGAAAGGCGTGGAGTAAGACAAAACTACTATGAGATCATGTGGGAACGGGAACCATCACTCGGAGGAGTGTGTCCAAAGTGCTTGGGAGAAACATACCCACCGAGGTGATCTAGGTGACTTAATGGTAACACTAAAGGGTGTTATGCAAGATTTGAAAAATTGGAGTATGACACATTTTGGGTCAGTGCGCAAGGAGATTGAAAAGCTAAGGGAGAAATTAGCACATCAGCAGAACTGCGGCCTAGATGAGGGGCGGACACAGGAGACCATACATAAGATGAATGAGATGTTATATAGAGAGGAGATGATGTGGCTACAACGATCAAGGGTCTCCTGGCTTAAGGAAGGAGATAAGAACACAAAGTATTTTCACAGGTGTGCAGCGTGGCGTGCAAGAAAAAATAAAATCCGAAGATTAAGGAAATCAAATGGAGAATGGTGTACAGATACACGTGAGCTGAAAAACATGACTATAGGTTATTTCAAGGAGTTGTTCACACGGGATGATAATGTCGATCCGCAAGCAGTGGTGGACCTCCTTGAACCTTGTATATCGGATGCAATGAATGAGGAGCTATGCAAACCTTTCTCGGATGAGGAGATAAGGGATGCTTTATTTCAGATGGGGCCACTCAAAGCACCGGGGCCGGATGGTTTTCCAGCTAGATTCTTTCAGCGGAACTGGGGTGTCATGAAGGATGATGTAATGGCAGCAGTAAGGTTATTTTTTGCCACGGGATTTATGCCGGAAGGAGTCAATAACACTGCTATAGTTTTGATCCCAAAGACTTCTCAACCGGCCACTCTCAAAGACTACAGGCCCATTAGTCTTTGCAATGTCGTGTACAAGATAGTATCTAAGTGCATGGTTAATAGGCTGAGACCCTTTCTACAGAATATCATATCAAGAAATCAAAGTGCGTTCATTCCGGGGCGATTAATTACAGATAATGCACTCATTGCCTTTGAGTGCATCCATGCCATTCAGCAGGATAACATAGGCAGAAGCAATTTTTGCGCGTATAAGTTGGATCTTTCTAAGGCTTATGATCGTGTGGACTGGAACTATTTAAAGTTAGTTCTTTTGAAGCTAGGCTTTCACCGAGTATGGGTACAGTGGATCATGGAGTGTGTGACAACTGTACGGTACACGAGTGCGCTTCAATGGTATCCCTCTCGGATACCTTCCAGCCGACACGAGGACTTCGCCAAGGTGATCCACTCTCGCCGTATTTATTCTTGTTTGTTGCTGATGGTTTATCTAGATTGCTAGCTAAGGAGTCGATGGAGGGAAACATAAAAGGTTTACAGGTGTGTCGCCGAGCTCCGGAGATCACGCATTTGTTGTTCGCAGACGACAGTCTTTTGTTTATCGAGAATACTCATGAATCGGCAGAACGTATAAAGGAGGTACTGCAATGCTACTGCAAGAGTACGGGCCAGCTGATAAATGAGGAGAAGTGCTCATTGTTTTTCAATGCCAATACTGCGGAAAATGTGATGGAGGAAGTGCGAGTTTGCTTGGGTGTACCTATGTGTACATTTGAAGCCAAATATCTAGGCTTACCTACACCAGAGGGTCGCCTAAAAAGGAAAGGTTCCAGCCTATTACAGATAGGCTTGCGAAACGCTGCTCGGCATGGGACGAAAAATTGATGTCTGCTGGAGCTAAGGAGGTTCTGATTAAATCAGTTGCACAAGCCTTGCCCACTTATATTATGAGTGTCTTTCACCTCCCAGCTAGTGTTCGCAATGGACTAACCAGAGGTATTCGGAATTTTTGGTGGGGTGCTACTGAGGGACAGAGAAAGACTCACTGGATTGCATGGAAGAAGTTTACTAGAGGAAAATCGAAAGGTGGGCTGGGTTTTAGGGACCTGGAGCTCTTCAACCAAGCTTTGCTCGCTCGGCAGGCTTGGCGCTTGATAGACGATCCAGATAGCCTCTGTGCACAGGTTTTGAAAGCCAAATATTACCCTCACGGAGATCTGCTTGACACATCGTTTCCAGCAAATCAATCGCAGACTTGGCGTGCTATTTCCTATGGTTTGGAGCTGTTGAAGAAAGGTATCATATGGAGGGTTGGAGATGGGCATAAGATTCGGATTTGGCGCAGCCCGTGGCTACCCCGTAGCTGGGCACTTCACACTCTAGGGAAGGCGGCCCCAAATAGACTGATTTGGGTCGCGGACTTGATCGACTCCACCAGAATGGCTTGGAAGGAACATTTGGTCAGGCGAATTTTTCATGGAGCTGATGCTGAAGTTATCCTAAAAATTAAACTGCCAAGTCGACCTAGAGAAGATTTTATTGCCTGGCACTATGAGAGAACTGGCATCTTCACGGTGCGTAGCGCTTATCACTTGGCAATAGACCTACAAGAGCAGAAGGCTGGGGACATGATTGCTGAGTCTAGTAGAATGGCGGATGGCACTCTGTGGAAGTCCTTTTGGAAAATACCAGCCCCACAAAAAGTAAAGATATTTGCTTGGCGGCTGATCCATGATGGTCTGGCGACAAAGCTAAACAAAAAGGGGCGCAATATGGAGAGGACTGCTGACTGTGATATCTGTGGCATGGAGGATGAGTCCTGCTTGCATGCGATGATAAGGTGCTCCCATGCACGATGGCTGAGGGAGTATATGAGAGACTCGTGGCGTCTTCCGGATGAGGAAAAACTTCATATTCACACAACCACTAGTCTGCTAACACTCTTGAACGAGCTGGGGAAGGATGAGGCGGCACAACTTTTGTTGCTATTCTGGAGAACATGGTTTGTTCGGAATGAGATTACACATGGCAAAAAGGCCCCAACTGTCCAAGCTTCTGCAGGTTTCCTCCAAAAGTATTGGTTAGAATTGTGTGCAGCTAAGTGGGGTAGTAGCAAGATAGATGAGAAGGGTAAGCAGGTGATTGCAACTTCGATGGAGCGACGGAAACCTGACAATCCTCTATCTCGGGCCCCGGTAGCATGGATACCGCCACCTGAGGGGTGGGTTAAGATCAATGTTGATGGTGCCTTTGATGCTGCTACAGGTGCTGCGGGCCTTGGTGTAATCATCAGGGATGAATTGGGGCAAACGCTACTATGCTCATGGCGGGTATTATTCGGGATATCAGAAGCAGAGGAAACTGAAGCGATAGCTGCGCGAGAGGGTGTCCAGCTTGCACAGGAATGGTGCAGAAAGAAGTGCATTCTAGAGGTAGATTGTGCCTCGGTAGCAAACCTGATCAACAGACCACAACAGCTAAAGAACGGTCTCTGTTATGTGATCACTGAGCTAGTGGAGTTCAGTAGATTGTTACCAGATTTTAGGGTGAGTCTTGTGAAAAGGGAGCAGAATTGTGTGGCACATGAGCTTGCACAGCTTGCTAAACGAACGCGCCATACAGCGGTGTGGCGCCTGCGTGCGCCGGTGTGTGTTGAGCAGATTGTAGCTCGGGAATGTAATCATGTTTCTGAGTAAGCAAAGCCCCTTTTCATCGCAAAAAAAAAAAGAGTAATCTTTTGGTACTGAGTTTTAGTTTATAAGATTGATCCATTGTAAAACAGTTATTCCCTCTAATTTTATATACACGTCACGTATTATAAAAGGAAATTGAGAACCTCATAAACGAACTTTTTTCCTTTAATTATTAAAAACTGTAACCATGCAAATCGAAAGTGGAAGAGGATGGAATTAAACTCTCGATTCCAAATCTTTTAAATTTGGCAACAATAGTACCCAATCATTAATTTTAGAATCAATCTAATAACTGCACTGCCCCTGATATGAAGATTAAAAAAATCAAGCAGGTGTCACACACATTGACGAGTGTTTCGGAAGCAAACAGAAAGTTCCACGAGCGAAACATGGTTCGTCTTATATAGAACGGGGAGGACAAACTGTGTTCTCGTAACGTAGGTAGGCCTTGGACACCAAACTGCGGCGTATGGATATGGCCTCCCAGCTCCCGCAGCGCACCATCGTTTTCGTGCCGTTCGCAGCGCAGGGCCATGTCGCCCCGATGCTGCAGCTGGCGCGGGCACTCGCCGACGACCGCGGCGACGTCACGGTCACCGTCGTCGTGCCGGACTTCATCCACCGCCGCATGGGACAGTACGGCGGCGACGCCGACCGACGCCAGGGTGGTCCTCGTGCCCATACCCAGCGGCGTCGAGGACGACGGCGGCGACGAGCCCCGGGAGCCGCGGCGATCGTGCGCGGCATGGAGCACCGCATGCCGTCGCAGCTGGAGGCCGTGCTGGCTACGGCGGTGCAGGGACGAGTCTCGTGCCTCGTCGTGGACCTCCTGGCGTCCTGGGCGATTCCGGTGGCGGCGCGCTGCGGCCTGCCGGTCGTCGGGTTCTGGGTGGGGATGACGGCGACCTACCGTGCCGTGGCAGTGATTCCGGAGCTCATCAGAAAAGGTTTCGTCTCGGGATCAGGTACGTTTCGACGTGTAACGGCACGTTAATACGTCATACTACGAAATTCTGTTTTGGGTTCCTGTCGTCATGCACGAATAATCCAGATCCCTCGCACACTGTATTCTTTTTTTTTTTGGCGACGCATACTGTATTCTGCCACTTTGTGCTGTATTTTTACAAAACCATATATAGTTTGTCCCTAGCAGTACCATGGTTTCGCAAAAAGAGGTCATGCATGAGTGGAGTTTAAACTCCCCCAAAAATAAAAACACAGGTTTGACAATACAAGTATATTCAAAACCATGGCTCCAAGGACGAGTGTATATATAAGCAATACCATGTGGTTTATAAGAAAAGGTCCTAAAGGCTACAGATTTCTATTACTATACTATGGGTTTTAGAGCTGCAAAAATTTATTCCATCCAAACACGTCATATAGTACTGTAAAACCAGTGTTTTCTACTATAGTACCGTGTCCGTTGAAAACAATTGATTCAATGAGCTCTGTAGCGGCATGCGCTATTTTGAGCCACAATAGCGGTCACTTGAGACGTCCGCCGCTACGTAGCTTCGGCCTTTATTTGTCTTGGAGAATTTACGCATTTACATACGAGACCTAGCTAACAGATTGTCCTTTAATTTGTGATTAAGCAGGTACATTGCTGTCAACGGACGGAATTGATGAAGATGATTTCATCAAACACCATGATCTCCAGATATTACCAGCAAAGTCAAAACTGAGAGCCAGTGATCTTCCATGGCTCGTCAGCGGTGCAGTGTCCCAGGAATCAAGATTTGCCTTCTGGCTTCAGACAGTGAACCGTGCCAAGAGCCTTCGCTCCATCATCCTCAACTCCTTCCCCGGCGAAGATGGCGACGACTCTGACGGGTACAGTCCACCACCTGAGGGCCAGCAGATCCTCCATGTCGGGCCAGTCCTCCTCAACGAGGACCTGAAGAAGAACACCTCCATGTGGCAGGCTGACCACACCTGCATCGACTGGTTAGACAAGCACAGCCCCGGGTCCGTGATCTACGTTTCGTTCGGGAGCTGGGCCGCGCCGATCGAGCCCGACAAGATCACCGGAATCGCGCGCGGCCTGGAGGCCTCCGGCCGGCCGTTCCTGTGGGCCCTGAAGGCCCACCGGTCATGGCGGGCCGGCCTACCCGACGGGTACGCGGAGAGCGTTGCTGGCCGTGGTAAGATCGTCTCGTGGGCCCCGCAGGACGACGTCCTCAAGCACAGTGCCGTGGGCTGCTACCTCATGCACTGCGGCTGGAACTCGGTGCTGGAAGCTTTACGGCACGGGGTTCGCATGATATGCTACCCGATCTGTGGGGACCACTTCGTCAACTGCGCCTACGTTGTCAACATGTGGGAGGCCGGGATAGCGCTGCCCAGCTGCGACGGCAAGGACGTGAAAGACTGCGTCGAGAGGGTCTTGGAACAAGGCGAAGTGGGAAGGCGTTTGCAGGAGAAGGTGAACGAGCTGAGGCAAGTGATCACCGGTGAGGCCATGTCTGTCGCCAGGAGGAACATCAACTTATTCATGGAGGAAGTCATCAAGAACGATGAGGCAGATGACACCACAGAAATAGCACAAGAAACAAAAGTCCAAAACCTGTTGACTCTGCTTGATAATATTTGTTGATTTTATTTGGGCAGCTCAATGCTCCGACTACATGTAGTACTATTTTACTTCTTATATGTACTCTGTAAAAATGCCTTACTGCCGGCAGTAGCTGTATTGGTCAAAACTCTTAGTTTGTTGCAGCATCTTGAATCACATATCCAGAGGTATGGCCGGGGCGGCTAATGTCTTTGTATGGGTAATTGTACATTGTTGCTTGATGAATAAATTGGAGATCCCCATATGTACTACCATTTGTCATTTGAGTTGGCATCCCACTGAAGTGATTGAATAATATCCTGTAATTGTTCAAACTCTTGTGCTTTGGTATTGAGGTTCCATCCTCTAAGAAATTTCCTAATAATTGTACAGATAGGGTTCTGTCAGTTATCCATTGCCGACTCTTTCTTAGGACATTCCCTCCATATTTTTGCTCCCATATCAAATAAGCCTTTTTCAAACTACTACCATGACGCAACTTCTCAGGTTCAGGTTCAGCCACCACAACCTCCCGAAGCGGACTAAGGCCGAACCGCTGCTGTCTTGGTGACCCACACAGGTTTTCTAGTTGTTCACTTAGATGTAACGGTCTAGGGTCCAAATCTGGCATATCTCATCTCTTATTTTGAGTGGATCCCACACTCCTGTCAACCTATTTACGCTTTCGATATTCCTTCGTGTAAAAGGGTTAATAGGCTGATGGTGATGTTGGACAATCTTGTCTTATATGTTGACCTTCCTCCCACAGTCCCAGTAGACTAGCAAGGTCATACTAAATTCACTCTGACATGCTCATGGGTCACTATGGACCTAATATCAATGAATTGAGATGTTACACTCCAAGGGAGCCGTTGTGTCACAAGTCACCACCAATGTCTCCCATGCGAACTCTGAGATAGTGCAACCGAAAAAACGAAATGCACCACGAAAGATCGACTCAAAATCAAAATCAAGGTAGCCTCCTTTGAGGAAAAACGAATGAAAATCCTTCTTTGAATATGTGGTTTCCAAAGCAAAAACTAATATACTACTTGGTGCTTTTTTGTGGGCCCTGATCATTTTATCAATATCATAAACACTTTGGAATTATAACTGAAGGTGATAATGTCTATGACCTAGAGCTAAAAGCTTTTCCACAGTAACAATAGCTTTCTTTGATATGAGAAAGAACCTCAAATGAGTGAAATAACAACTGCCTGGTTACAGGCTTGTTATGCAAAGGATGCGATTGCGAGTATGCGACGGGCTGATATTAAACAGAACAGTGGTAAACTGATCTTAGATATTTCAGGCAGTAGCGGGTTTCAACATATAGTTATTTGCAACCTGTAATGCTGCAAGATCTCTATTTAAACTAAGGAGTAGATTTCAAAATAGAAGACTGAAATATCTAAGATCGGTTTACTTCAAAAGGAAACCAATGTATGGAATGTAATATGGCACATTCAAAAACAGAATATCTGTGTTTCAACATATGAATAACCCAGTTTTATCAATTTACAGGCAGATTATAGATATCGCTCTCTGTTGTCTGATTGCCATCACAAATTTTGTTATAGTTTTTATGCCAATAAAATTAAAGACAACACAATGTGGAATACAAATTTCACACACTTCAGCGTCCAACATTTCTGCTATCTATATTTTCATTCTTCACCACAATTGCTGGTTGGATTGTTAAGGTCCATGAAGCTTAGGTCCCTCATCCTCACCGTTACATCGCCTAATGTGTCAGACACCTGCAAATTCAAGTGAGAGGGAGGATAAGTGATTTTAGAAAGGAAGATGATTATGCATCATCAATATATATTATTAATCATCAAACCCATCAATATATATTATTAATCATCAGACCCCAATCTAGCTTATGGTACCATTACAGTTGATATGACATTAAACTAGAGCAATCCTAAACTTTTGATGCCAAACTAGTATCTACCTAGCTGTCTTCCAAAAATAGTTTAGACGATGTCAAGGTTCCCATCAGTTGAATATTTGACAAATATTGTGCCGCAAAATATGTGATGTGTCTAATCTTTCACATATCATATATCTACAACATTTTATTATTTGATGCATTTGTTCCATAAATAAATGTTAAAATCCAATTTTCCTCATATCATCCATTATATCACAATTCAGGGTAGATCCACTTGGAACATAGAGTGTGCAACTGCATTTTATTTTTATCTTCCTCTTATTCCTGTTTTACTACTGTATTCACACGGTATCACCGAAAAAAAAGAATTTGCCCACTACATATATTGGCATCATTCATCGGATACAATAGAACAATAATGAAGCGACTGTTTACAGCACTGTGATAGTGTTATACTACTAGCTAGTGCAAGCCTTGGATTGTGCATACATTTGCGTGAAGGTGTGGTTACTTTTGTTTTGGATTTAGGTTAATACAATACAAGTAACAAATGCACCTTGCAACAGGATGAAATGGCATGACAATTAATGTATAGTATAGATTGGAACATGTTTAATTCAAGATTAACACTCAACAGTATACTTAATGATATGAGTCATAAAAAACAATTGCATAATTAGTTTAGTTGATAAATGGTGACTTTATCAAGAAGTAATGCTCATATATCCTGGGCAACATAATTATGACTGCATAAATATTTTCTTAACTAACAGAATTAATTAGAACACAAGAGGCAAATATGAACTGCAATATAATTACCTGCAAGAGGAAACTAGGAACTGCAATATAGCTTTGAAAAATGATATCAACCTTTTCCATAATACTGTCAGAAACAGGTGTAATCAAGTGAATGCAGTCTTCAGAAACATCTATAGCTTTGACGAAACCTGAAAACGTATAGTGAGGTGAATCAATCTCAGAGCTGAAAAAATATATTAACTACAAGTTCAGAAGAAAATTAGAAGGCCAGAAAGAATATAAATTGTTAGAAAATACAGTATTAATCTGAAACTAGACATACCTAGTCCAACGGAGCATGGAGTGGAGCACTCTGTTGACAAAGGCGGAGAGCCACTTGTCGCAAGACCAACAATTGCACCATTTAGGAAATGATATAGATCAGTACCAGATACCTGAAAGCACGTCATGGAATTTATACCAATAATTTAACTTAAAGCATGAAAATATATGTTTCCTATAGGAATGTTCCATTCGAAACAACTGTTTCAATCAGAACCAACTGGAGTTTGGAAATTAGTGTCATGTTATCGCGGTCTATATACTTCTGAAAGTATCACGGGGATAACAACATTTTCCGGACTTGCATTTGACATGATACAAATATTATACAGTAGTATATTCATCCTTTTAAGATTTGTATCTTCTTAAATGCATTTTTGTTGGTTATTATAGGTATATTTATATGATCAAGGATCAAAATGATATATGTAATAATAAGGTGTATCATGTAAAAAAAAACTCATCCTCAGGGCACTACCATTAGGAAGAAAACCTTCTCACACAGGCCGAAAAAATCCCCGAACCTGCCTCCCACCTTACATGGGGCCTCCAACCTTTTGAGAACCTGAGCCAGGATCACCATGGGGTTTCCATTGCTTACAGGTGTCCTAGGTGCAGCTTTCACCTCATGCTTTGGTGCGGGGAGAGGGGAGAGATTAGCTCCCTCCGTGAGTCGAACATGGGACCCTGGGAGTGCTACTGAGCCACCTCACCACTAGGCTGAGGGACTATTCGCATAAGGCCTATCATGTTATGATAGAATATATGGCTGAAACATCCATAATTCTGTTGTTTTCATCTCTATGCAGCACTAATGCAAAAGGAGTCTGGAGGGCACAATGATAGCTTTAGCAAAGGTTCTACATATAATCAATATTTCAGTCAATAAAGTTGATTGATAGTGTGTATTTGTTGCTAGCAAATATTGTTTGTTACATAAAAAATAAAAGGCAATGACTGACTCAAAGTTGAGAAGTCAAAGTTGTTACCTGGTTGTGTTGATCAATAACCTTTATTTTTGAAAGATGAAGCTGAAACGGTTGCACCAAAGCAATGCCATAAACTATATCATCAGAATGGACAATAGGAAAGTCTCTTGGTAAGCACTGCCGGAAGTAAGCCATCAACCTGAGGTCCCGAATAGTTCTGGCTTCTTTCTTTACTAATAGGCTGCAGGAAGAAGCCATCATTACTAAAGCAAACAATCAAACGTATCAATTTGATTATTGAATACTCACTGACGAGGACAGTTCTGTGCTGCACGAATTTCAACTAGATTAACTGCTGGATCTCCTTCATATTCGTTCATCCAAAAAATCCCACCTGGTAAATTTTTAGCCTCTACTGTGGTGGACACCCGAATAACATGAGTTGGGGATAAATGTTTCAACATCTCTGAAAGAACAAGAAATCCAGTACCTAGAGGTTGCATTGACAGGAACAAAAAATTTAGGAAAAGAAAAAAACTGCTCATTCAGGAAAGCCTGCCTATCCACTAAGGAACACATCATGTCAGTACCAAAACTTTACATAGACAATAAATAAATTTAGAAAAAAACACAGGCCATTTTCAAAACAGCTATAATTATACAAGCAAAATCATACACTAATATTGCAAAAATGAAGATGGAAGGAAGTAAAAGAAAAAAATTCACCTTTCACCCACCCTGAAGTATTAATAACAAGTGGTATAGCTGATTTCTCAGGTTCATCGACATAATTACAGAAATATAATTCTTTGAGGAAATAATCATAAAGGCCAAATATGTAGGTCAGGAGAAGTTTTGGATTCCTTTTTGCACATACGTCGCCAAAAAAGTAGCACCTAGAATATTAGCAACAGGTCTTAGGCAGCAATAGAAGTTAGGGATTTCCTTACACACAGGAACATGTTTGAACATCAATTTGAATGAGTACTTTCAATGAAAATAAAATATTCATTTACAGATTCCTATTTAGCGGACAAAAAATCGTTGTCAGATGAGTAAAATTGAAAACCGAAATTAGCATTGCACTCTCTGAACAAGCGCAACTTGATAATGAAGAATTAGCAGCAAACAAACTTTATAATGTTTAGCATCTATAATGGTTTGAGAAATATAGCATGATTATTTCAACCCAAAGGACAGCAAATAAAAAATTCCCAAAGAAGAGAAATCGTCACACCAATGAACTGGCAAAGTCACATACCACGATTCATATTCAACTGGTTACAGAACACATTGAAATACATTGAGCAGTCGTAAGCCTTACCTTTTCGGGTTGCGAAGGTATATCATTGTAAAATCTGCAATTGTTATTAAACCAAACAAAATGTCGAGTTAATTGAGATACAAAAGGAGAGAAAAAGATGAGGCATTTTGGAGAAAACCTAAATATTACACCTTTTGCCGGTTCCTCAAGAACATGAAGTGACACAAATCCTGGAGGTGTGAACTCAGGCTGTCCAACATCAATATCCAGGTATCCAACCTTGTGATACCTGTGCAAAGTATTCTACAGTTACTGAGCAGAAGAAGTTGCACGTGAAAGCAGCTTACAGTCTTACAATTACTTTTCTGAGACACAAACCAACAGAAAAGAAATGCAAGTCCTATATACATTGCTCAGTCTTAACTGTCTGCATACTGTCCAGATATCATTAAAAAAACATTTTCTTATGACAATTTTTTATTCATGAGACAATTTGGATCAATATTGATTTCCTTCTGACCAATCATATATTGGATCAACGGTATCTGTTACTATTCACACCTGTTCATAGTTTTAAAACTCAAATTCTGTTGCATTATTATTAAAATTCGAGCAACTCAACTGAAGTTGCTTCTAGAAGCATATAAAGGAATCATTTCAAGTGTAGTTGGAAAAACATCACGTCGAAGCAACCCACAGATAAAAAAAATAGAAACATGTATAAGAGTTTTCTTCATCTGATGAAATAGTGAAAACTAATGTCACAAAAATATCACAATTCACGTAATACTAATTCAGTCGATTCTGATGATGTCTACAACTTATATGGATTTTCCAATCTATGTGTTCACTTTATTTTTAAGATTTTAGTTTTGCCAGTAAACAAAGCAAAAATAAGCAGTAGTACAGCTCAACTGACTACAACAGCCGACAGGTACAGGTTCAGTTCAACGCAGGTGCGGATTTTCTCCAACTATACAGGGCATTGCATCTAGGAGTATAAAACTAGAAATGAAATCAAAATCTTGACACGTTTACTGTGCAGGTCGAACTCAACTCTATGATCAGCGATCAACTGGTGTACTGATAGCTGGAGGATGGTACAGGATTGTTCGTGGGAACAGGGCAGCAGAGCCCAGAGCGGACCATGTCTTCGTAGTACAATGCAACTACAGCTGCGCAGTACTGCCCACAAGCAGAGCAGGGTGAAACAGAGTAGTAGTACATTGCTACGAGAAGAGGATCACACGAATTACGGCACTCTTGAGCGGGGAAATTTTTGGAAAGAAACAAGAAAACCCACTTCCCCGATGTTGCTTTCACAGTGAACCAAACTCCCAAACCGCGCCACAATGTAACGAGGGATGAGAGAGGATTTTGACTGAAGACCAGTTCAGGGCTCACCTCTGGAGGAGGGTGTTGAGTAGGAGGCGGGAGAAGGCGGACTTGCCGCTGTTCCCTGGGCCGCACACCGCCACGATGGGCGGCGGACTGGTGCACGAGTCGTACGCCACCGAATCCGCGGCCTCCTCCCATTCTCGCTGCCTCGCCACCGCATCCTCCTCCTCCGGCCCCATCACGCCGTCGCTGAAGCAGCCTCTGGTCTCCATAGCAAAGCCTCTCTCTCTCTCTCTCTGCGCTCACTCTTCAGACTCGAGACCCTCTTCGGCTGGGCATAAAAAACTACTGATGCAGGAGGTCATGCGTGTCGCGACGGGGCGGCGTCAAGGTTTTCGTTGGTGGTACGGCGGTACGGCCGGCGAGCTCTGAGTAATTGGCCTTTGTTCTGCCGCCACGTGGGCCTGTGGGGTGCAGACGAGATGTTAAAGATTCCAGATCCCCGGTTGTTGATGGCCAGTGCCCTTTAGTACTAGAATTTTAACCATTGCAACAACCTACAGGTCGTAGCAATAGCATTGGTTTATTACCGTAATTGTTATATTCGCAACAACCTATCAGTTGTTCCGAATTGAATTGTCCGTTTCGGTCTTGAGTACTTGGACCAATTTGAAATAGTGCATCACCTATTTCTTGGCCCGATAAGGACTCACACAATTCAGTATTCATTCTCGGCGTTCCCCGGAGATGCTGGCCATCAGCGGCGTAGAACGCGTGCATGACGCCGTGTTCTGTGATCGGCCATGCCGGGGAGATCCCTGATCACTACCCACACCTGTCCCTGTGACCGGGATACCGACATGTGTGAGAGCACGCGAGGGGCAATGCGCAGTTCAGGCCCTCGTGTTCCATGGTGACGGATCTGTTGGCAGAGGAACACATCCGTAACTTGATAGCTACTAAGTATTTTCGTTATCTTGTTCTTCCACTTATTACATACTAGTACACCAAGCAATTCCTACAGTTAATGAGTTCTCCCTTTTCAAGATTTAATTTAATAGATCGCACTTGATTACTACGCACATTTCAACTGAACCATGAACCCGTTCAGTCTCTTTTCCTCTGTTTCATGCATCTGGACAATGAGCGCATTCAGTAAAGCAGAGGGCTTCTTCCCAGACTGCACTTTATACTTAAAACACGATAGGTGTCAAGAATGCTCCCGAGGGGGCTGAGGTAGCAATACGCTTGCTGGTTGCTTTGCCTCTATAACTTAGTCAGGTAGCTAACTATGGCACCGCCAAGTTCACTGCCTGCCAAAGAGCAATGCTATCACCTGCTTTTTAACAGGACAAGTTTTTTAACAAAGCAATGCCTTTTATAACCTGGATCATATTTCACCTCCAGGTGATAGCATTGCACGGAATAAGGATTTCCATAAATAAATAAACTGCAGAGACATAACCTATAGGAGAGCATTACCAGAAATAGGCCCCTACCATCCCCTATGAATAAAATCCCAACCTGGATCACATAACATAGCAATGCCTTCCACATAAATCAACACCAAATAGTGATCTCACATATCTATTCAACCGACAACACTTTGCAAACTAGATTAACAGTGGCAAAATTATGCTCTCAGCTCACACGCTCTTGACATGCAAACAGTGTAGCTGCACAAATTAATGCCAGGGAATGCTCAGTTGAGATTTCAGGCAGAAATGATATATCTGAATCTCAATCCTGGGGACAACTAGCACTACCTAGACAAAAGGGCAGTTATTAGGTATTTTCAACAAATTTTGCAGCCAATTAAGGATGTAGGACAAAAGCCAACTGCAGTAGAGATGCTATAAAACATTACCACTTACCAGAATAAGCTGAAGCTAAAGATGTCATGTGAGAAGTGACACAGTTAAACTACTTATATCCACGAATATTACTAGAACCAGCTTACACTAAATATTTCTAGAACCAGCTTACACTAAATATTTCTAGAACCAGCTTACACAAAAGAAGTATTTTGAGCTGTGACAAAGCACCCTTCACTCCATCCCATCCCTTCAATTCATATTCATATTCGATTGCAGCTTGAATCTTCCATCCAGCCATCTGCTTGAAAAAATAAGTAGGACTAATGTAAGTGATTCAACAGTAAGGCATCATAATCAAAGTAAATATCAAATGACATAATCCAGCATGACAGAAGTATCACATAAAAACATAACAGAATTACAGAACAGATAAACACTTATCTAGGATGCAAAAAAACTAAAACATCTAAGTGTATGAGAACGTGCCCATCAGCAACCAACATTTTTAGAATTAGATTTATGGATACTTACAGATAAAAACCCACTCTTGCTGTTCCTCCTAGTCCTAGCTGAAGCTCTCCTCGGAGTTGCAGCGACAGTAGAGTCTGAAGGAAGAAGATACAAGTGGAGCAGAAAAATGAGGCAGCAGCGGGGGTGGCTACTGCTACGTGCATGTGAGGAAGGCAACTCGGATGATGACTTTGGTTTTTATAGTGAAGCCTAATAGTTGGATATGCATAGCTTAATTCTTTATTCTCTTATTATTTTTCCTTTTTTAGTAAATATCTACCTCAATCACAAAAGCCTAGAAACAGCCTATAATTCATTTGGTATGAGGGTCAGTACATCGGTGTGCTGATTCCCACAAATCGATTTCTTGTATGATGGACCCAGACTAAGCTACAACTTCACCAAGCAAGTGTGACACGCACCCCTCATTGAACGTATCATTCTCTGCTCATACCACAACTTTTCTACAAAAGGCATTGCAGTAAGAATTGTGCTGAAACCAATCATCAACTTCTCATAAAGGTGAGTATTTTACCTTTATGTCTAACAGAAAAACAGGCGGGATTGATATCTAACAGAGCAGAGCATACGTTCGACCCCAACACCCAGTGAGTTCTATTGTTTTTGTTTCCGTATACTATCAATAGTAATCCATATGAAACAAATGCTAAAATGTTACAGCTTGTCTACCTCAATAGCAACCAAAGTTACCAGAACCATGACCGCTACAACATAGAGAGTAGTTTTCCCCTAGTAGCGTTACAAATTCAACCAAATTCCCAGACCATATGCACAGGCCCAATGTTGCTATACTTCTATAAAGAATTAAAGAGAATTGCATGTATCAATGTATCATGTACCCTTTTATGTCAAAAAAATGTTCACTAATTGGGACATATCAATAATTAGCAGCGAGTAAAATTCAATCCTGACACATTAAACTCTCACACATGAGTTATAACAACTCTTTAATCAATTAAGCAGAAACATAACAACTCAGGTAGAATTTAATACCAGATAAAAGAGTTGAAGCACCCTCAAACATCGTCCATCAAGGGAACCAACAAACCTATGAGCTTTGCCTGTATCTCCCATCGCTGGGCCAGAGTCTCGGCATCTGCTTTTCTTTGTGCTATCATGGCAGATTCCAGAGCTTGTGCCTTGTCATCACTAATGAACCCAGATGCCATCATCCGAGCCTCTTCACACAAATGCTTGGCCTTGATCCTCTCCACACACCCAACAAGCTGGGAGAACTTCTCCAAATCATCAAAACTTCCGTGTGTGCCTTGTACACTAGCCTCTCTTTCCGCATCATCTTCCTGAGTTTCGTCCTCAGTGCCTGTGCAACCATTCTGATTGCCAGTTGAAGCCTCCTTGTCCACCGTTTTTCCCTTGCCATTCGCCAAAACATCACCATTTTGACTGGCGGTAGAGGTACCTTCCTTCCCTTTCTGAGTATCAATAGTACAATTGGCAACCTCTTCCACTGTCCCGCCCTTTGCATTCCCATCCACCTTCTCTTTGCTAGCCTCACCTTTCATACTGTTTGTAACAGAGGAATCCTTTTGAGATGCAGCAGCAGCAATAATCTCCTTTGCCTCCTGTCCCCATATGGCGTCCAAGAGCTGATACATCCGGAGCTGATATTCTCCACTTGGCACATTGCCTCTGCCCGCTAAGTTGTTATAGCGCCTGTTCAAACTTCGAATCTTGTCATACATTTCAGTCTTGCTGCAGTTCTTCCTGTGAAGGCGGTCACCAATAGCAGCCCGAAGATCGCCAGCACCCATCAGCTTGGCCTTCTTCTTCATATGTCCCGCAAGGGTCTCCAAGATCAATATGTTATCATGTTTCGACCAATTGCGGTGAACAAGTGACGCGCCTGACTCCTCCAGCTTGCCCCCAGGATTCTTGGCCTTGCTAGATGCAGTTGGCCCAGCTGTCCCATTCTCCTGCTGAGCCTTGGCCTTCTTGGACTTGCCAGTCGGGGTGGCCGCAGGTGCCACCTTCCCAGCCTCAGCCTTGGCCTTCTTGTACTTGCCGGAGGGAGCAGGATCCGGCGCGGGCCTCTTCTTGCCCTGCGCCACGGCCTTGGCCTTGCCGGACGGCCCCGGCGCGGACCCCTTGTTGACCTGCGTCGCGGTCTTCGCCTTCTTCTTGGTCGGAGCCGCCTTCTTTGGCGCCGGGACATCTGGATCCGACTCCACCGACCCGCCGTCTTCCTCCTCGTCGGCGTCGGAGTTCAGCGCGGCCGCCGGCTTGGACCCCGGGCGCACCGGGGAGGCCGGCGCATCCGCATCCTGGTCGGATTCCTCCTCGGCGTCGTCGGCGGCGGCAGCGGAGGGATGGGGTTGAGGATTTTGCGGCGGCATTGGGGCTGCGCCGGCGCGCGGCGACCCCTCCGCCTCCACCTCGGCGTCGTCGGAGGACTGCTGCGGGGGAAGCGGCGGCGGGGACGGGGACAGCGAAGGGTAGCGGCGCTTAAGGCGCTTGCGAGCCATCGGCGATGCGGTTGGGGATCGGGTGCTGTGGTGTACGGAGATGGAGCGTGAGCGTCGGGAAGGAGACGGAGTTGGGTGAACTGATTTGCGGAGGGGGAGAGGGGAAAGGGGGAAGTAGCACGGAGGATAATTGTATTTTTAACACACTTAAGAGGCGGCATCTTTACAATGCTACACTTAAGTGCAGCGTTTTAAAAATGACATACCTAAGGTCAATCTCAATGGAAATGTCATGGTAGTATCATGAGCATTAAATTTACTGACATGGCATGAGAGAGAAGAGAGGAGTGTCAAAGGATGAGAAATGAGTGTCATCACTCCGACCTTTTACCTGATACTGGTTCTTAAGAATTTCTTCTTAGTAACTATGCGATGACACTCTCCATCGATGCTTGGTCTAAGTGCATTTGTCTCATCCCACCTGTCACTACCCCACCAAATCTGATTTTTTTTCTTTTTAATTAAAAATGTAATTGATATGACCATTATGCCCCTACCTGAGCCGAAATTACACTATTTTTTTCTTTTTCCTCACGCGCCTTGCGGCAAAATTGCAACAGCCACGGCTAGTTGAAGAAAAAACGAATTTTGTTACTTTTCTTCTCGAGTATTACGAAATACTTGAATTAAATTTTTTAAAAATCTGATCGGATGGAAACGTTTTTTAAAATGTGACAAAAAAATTGACATGACTTTTGTATAAGTTGGTGATTCCGGATAGCATATATGACATGAAAAAATACACGTTATCCATAACAATTCGAAATGAGATAGATATGATAGCATATATTGTCTCAAGCATCCATCCACCATACATCCAAATTAGTCAAGCATGGTACATAAGATTAAAATAACAATAACCGAGTGGCTCGAGCACCAAAAGCCTCTTGGCTGTTTGGCTGCAGACTAGATGGACCAACTTCACCATCCCGGTGCGCCAAGTTAACAATCCGTCGAATAATGGAAGGCTGGAGAGATGGTTTCAGCTGGTATTATCTTAGGCCTTTGTGTTGTTCTCTTTTTTTTTTTAGGCTTCCTCTTCCTACATATAAATAAATAATTACTAACCAATGACTAATAACATGAATGGATGCATTATTGAAAACAATTCAAATTCAACTCACCTCTTCTTGGGGTCATTCATAGGGCGGTTTCCGGTTTCACGATGTCCAAATTCTCCATATTTGTTACACCTTTGTTGTTTCCTTGCACCTGGTTCATGGCTAGCTTTATACCTATTCTTCTTTCGTCTTCCGGAAGTTCTTTTGAGTGGAGGTGGCAGTAGCTTAAAACCCATATCAACTTGGGGCCATTGTGATTTGTCGAGTCATATGTGGAAGTGCTCCACTATAAGCTAGCTTAAACCTATCCACACTATAGTACTCATGGTCATGGACGTAAGAAGACATATATCAACATTTGGAAACATCTAAATAAGTGCCAATGCATGAAGACATGGCTTTCCCGTCATTTGCCACTCACCACAAGTGCGGTTGTGAATAGCCAACTCCACAATATGCCTCCATGGTGTCATATCATAGTGGAAACCAAATACTTCAGCAGTGTCTAACCCTTTAGTAACCTTCATGTGACCCAATCCTCTTGTCTTAGCTTTTAGTTGTTTAATTACTGTTGGTAGAATATTGCCATCCAACTTGCTTGCTATTCTTCGTCTTTTGTCCCACAAGTCTAAGGTCATCAACCTCAACGTATCAATCAAATTAGCAATGGGCAAGTCTTTTACCTTCTTTATCCAACCGTTGAAGCTCTCAGCAATGTTGTTGTTCACATAGTCACACTTGGTCTCATTTGAGAACATTGCCCTGCTCCACTTGTGATTATGATGTTGGTTCATGTATGTCATCACTTCGGACAAGTCTGCAACAATTTGGTTCCAATGCCAAGTAAAATTTGTCAAGCCTGTAAGCTCTAGAGCCTGGCCACATATTTTTATCAAACACATCTCCACGGTAGTATTTCTTGAAATTTGCCCACAAATGTCTCATGCATTCCCTATGTTCAATACCAGGAAACACTTCCTTCACGAGTAGCATCCAAGCCTTTACATGCATCTGTTGATATTGCTAAGTAAGGTGGATGACCAATTGCCTTCTCCAAGTGCCTCATGAACCAAATCCAATTGTCTCGAAGATTCTGTCTCAAAGATTGCCTATGCTATAGGATACATCCAATTGTTCCCATCAATTGTCTGTAGCTGAAGCCAGCTGCCCTTTATACTTTCCATTTAAAGTCTGTAGCATCAATACCAAGGTAAGGACGACATCCATGAAGAAAACCATCAACACAAGGCTTCATAGCAAGAAAGAGTTTGTCAAATATCACATTATCTCCAACTTCTTTGGTAGCAATCTCAAAAATGGAATCCGGAGATCGCTTAAGTAGTTCAGCCCTGAAATTCAATAAGGTGGCAAAGCTATCCTTCCAAGCCCCATAAATGACATCCATTGCTTTCTTCCTCCCATTCCGGACAACATTATATCCAATCTCTATACCATAATGTTCTAACAATTTCTCCTGCAACTCAGCCTGTATCAAGAGATGGCTTCTTCCTCAACCACTTAACAACTCTTTCGAACACCCACTGTGTTGTTGCCATTGAGCTAGTCAACTTGCCGGTGCTCATACATTCATGCTCATTAGGAATCTTGCTTATCTGCAAAAAGAAACAAGGCAATATAAATGAGTTAATGCATATAACAAAATTGTAAAGCTTGTATAGCATGAAACTTAAACATTATGCATACAAGAACAGGTTATCCGCCCCACTAACTTGTGAGCAACAATTCTTCAAGGACACCCATTTGCCTTACATTCAGCCCTATACCTCTTCGTACAAGTCTTGACCTTGTGCATCTCAAATTCATTTTGGATGGCATAGTGCTTCATAGCCATCCTAAAGTCAACCATAGACGGAAATGTCTCACCTTGCTTAATCTTTGGTTGTTCCTTGTCAACTACAAACCTCGGCTCATTTTTTGCTTCATCATTGACATGAATTTCTGCTGCATGCAAGTTGAGACCCAAACCATCTTGATTCAAATTTATTCTAGCTGCCTCATCCTCGGCCCTCAAACCTAATGACACAAATACCTCATGGTCCTCCATGAATATATCCTAATCATCCATCCAAGAAGGATCCACGTTTTCTCTCTCACCACTTTCCTCATCACTTTCCTCTTCACTTTCATCTCCACTTGATTCTGGTGCTGTTTTTGTCTTCCTTCGGATCGCCAATTTTTTCATCCTGTTCTCCAATGTCATGCTATTCTTGTAGGTAGGTTTGACAATAATCTCCACCACAAAAGTAATGATCTTACGGGACTTAAATTTCTGAAATGCTTAGTTCAAATCATCATCTGTAGCAACTTGTTTCAAACCCTTATTTTCAACATCCCAATACCAAAATGCGGGTTCTTGACATATCCCCCATTTAGTATTAGTTGCTATATCAGCTAAAAGGTTGGACATTGAGTAGGCACAAGCATCCTTCACTTTAATAATATAATCTTTGGCATCCAATTCATTTCTATTACCATCATCAAGGTAAATCGTGTAACCAGGAACTCTAAGACTAATCTTAAACTCTTGTTCGAAGCATCCCTATAGATAGCAACATGAATTGATCTCGGAACATATTCAATGTGGGGTTCAATGTGCTATAAGCAAAATCGAAAACAAATGCCCAAACAACATACCATCCAATGCAACTTTCATTTGAACCGACATCACCTCGCTCAAGGCTGAGTTCGACACTCGCACACCCACCGCCGGACAAGGAACTTGCACCCCGATCCATCCCGCACACGCACGACGGAGCCCGCACGCACGCCCCCAAGAAACGAGGTCGCCGCGTCGTCTCCCGCACGACCTCACCGCAGAGCCCACGCGCCTTGGCCGCAGCGCCCGCGACCGTAGCTCCCGCGCGACTTGGCCGCAGCGCCGCGCCCGCGCGACTTGGCCGCAACGCCCGCGCCCGCAGCCGCAGAGCTCGCGCCGCCACGCCCGCAGCCACAGAGCCCGCGCCGCCGCAAACGCAGCCGTCCGCGAGACCTCGCCGCAGCGCCCGCAATACCTCGTCGCAGCGCCCCGGCCGCCCGCGGAGCCTTGCCGCCCGCAGGGACGCTGCCGTCCGCCGGACCTCGCCGCCCGCCGGTTAGGGTTAGCGCAACACACAAAAGCGCGTGAGGAAGAAGAAAAAAAATGGTGTACTTTCGGCTCCTGTAGAGAGGTAGGGGCATAATGGTCATATCAATTACGCTTTTTAATTAAAAAGAAAAGAAAAACCGGTTTGGTGGGGGTAGTGGCAGGTGGGATGAGACAAATGCATTTAGGTGTGTTATTTTTGAGACGCTGCGTTTAAGTGTAGTATTGTAGGGATGCCGCCCCTTAAGTGTGTTAAAAATACAATTCTCCCCAGCAAGGAGGGAGGGAGCCGAAACGCCCACCTCATCGTGATACCGGACGGGTTGCGCTAACTCGTCACCGACGTGTGGGTCATGGGTCGGGTGTCGATGACGGTAAGGTGGACAATACACTGAATCCGGTCGTAATCCGGTTCAAAAATGAATCTTTGAATTAAAACTAAGATTTATTGGTCTGATATTTGTTCTTTGATGACTCAACTTGGGTCTTTCTAGACCACCCGTGGATCGGTGTCTAAAGGAATCTTGAAGGAATATTTCCATTCGGCATCGATGGCTGCTACTGTGTGGTATGGTGTTTGACCTCAAAAACCACACATCGATGTAGTATGTTGAAGCACCCGGTTCCTCTTCATAAAACAAAAAAAAAATTACTCCGCTTTTTATCTGCACTAAGGGGTCCACGTTGCATGAGGATTTTGCGGTGGCATTGGGGATGCGCCGGTGCATGGAGACCCCTCCGCCTCCACCTCGACGTTAGACTCCTCGCCGGAGGAGGATTGCTGCGGGGAGGCGACGGTAGGGATGGGGACGACGAGGGGTCGCGTCACTTGCGAGCCATCGGCGATACGGTTGGGGTTCGCATGCGGTTGTGTGCGGAGATAGAGCGTGAGCGTCGGGAAGGAGTTGGGTGAAGTGAGTAATTTGCGGAGGGGGACAATGGAAAGGGGATTACTGGTAGCAGCAACAACAAGGAGCAAGGAGGAGAGCCGAAACGCCCACCTCGTGATACCAAACGGGGTTGTGCTGACCCGTCACCGTCGTGTGGGTCACAGGTTCGATGACTCTAAGACTATCCACACTTGTCGTGCTCTATTTTTCGTCTTTAACAGGAATATTCCATCTTAGTTATCAAGATTCTCTACTCCAAACTCATTTCTTCCGCACTCTTCACCCTCTATATCTCATACCCTATACCAACTATCGACCGTGGGCCCCGTATATAAGTTTTTTTTTTCATTTTCCCCTCTCCCCACCCACTCTATCTCTCCCCTATCCACCCCCTCTCTCTCTCTCTCTCGATGCCTCCCCCTCTCTTTGGCCGCGCCACCCTCCCATCCATCAACCTCCCTCGCGTGTGCTTGTCGTTCTCCTCCTCCCTCCCTCTCTCCTTCACGGGGAGCAGAGGCCCACCTCGCGGCGGCATGGTGAAGCACCAGCCACGGCAACCGTCGCGAGCACGTGGAGAGCAACCGGATCCGACGGCCATCCTCCTCCACGCACCCGTCGCCGGCCTCCTCCATGATGATGGATAACCTCCCTAAGCAAGAAACGACACGTCCTAGCGATAATTGAGTATATGTGATGTCATTTATACTCAAATGTTTCCTTTGTGTCGTGGATCATTTCTTGGAAATTTCACCAACTATGCTTTTATCCATTATCCTATCCTCTTCTATATTTTTTGTTCTCCATGTCAATAAATTCATTTAAGTTATTAGATTATAAAAAAACAAAAGAATCTAAATTCAACAAAAACAATCTTGGCGTGCCTCTTCAAGTAGCTTGCAACGGAACTCGAATACACACATGTGTATTATCCGCGATGGACACTAACCGGTGCTTGTTTAATACACTATACAATAGAGAAAATAAATAAATAACATCATTACCAATTACAAAAATAGGAGGATAAAAAGAATTAGATGTGACACATATCTTATCGGAAATTTTGTGACGAATGTATATTCAATCCCGGATCTTGAGTGGATGTACACGGGTTGGTCAAGTAAAGGTTTACCAATGTATAGGTTGAGAAGACCGACAAGTTATTGGAACAAGCATTTTCCAAGGTTAAAAGAATGAGTGTTACTTGGTGTCCCTGTCATAATTGTAGAAACAGGCGTTGACAAACAAAGGAGGTCATGGGTAAACATCTCGTACATAAGCGGATTTATGGCAGACTATACTCAACGGACCTACCATGATGAAGTGGATCGTACTAGACACGAGGTCATGAGACAACACATCGAGGATTGTGATGTTGATGCCAAGGTAGGAGACATGTTCCATGACTATCATGAAGCACACTTCGACGAAGGACCTAGGGAGGAGGAGCGAGAGCCAACTGCAAAGGTGTATTACCAAATATTGGCTACGGCACACGAACCCTTCGCGGGTATACCAAGGTTTCTTAATTGGATGTCATTGCACGTCTAATGGTCGTAAAGTCCTAGTTTAGAGGCACCTTCCGGTGCGTATGAATGATTTAGTTTGTATGTTACTACCTTACATCACATCTCACTTATGCAATCTCGATCTTCTCCTCTCGTGTTGAAATAATCTGTGGCATCGAATGATGGGCCTTAGGACTAGGATTTCTCGCCATGGACATGGTGATGTATTGTATTCTTTATGATGATACTTGTGTATGTGAACTCCTTGTGATGATACTTGTGTTCTTGAACTGCTTGTGGTTGATGCTTTATTCGCTATCTTCTAACCGTGGTTGATGCCTATCATATTACTAATTTGTAACATGAGAAGATAGCAAATAAAGTAGGCAAAATTGTCTGTAACACATTGAGAAAACATGACTTCGTCTCCAACATATCAACAAAGTCGTATTTATCCGCAACACACTACGATTTTGTGATTTCTTGTCTCGGACACATTATGACTATTTAACAATTGATGTCAACTTTTTTATCTCAATACTCGTAGTACAATAGGACTTGAAACTTGGCACAAATATACATTGTCCTATTATCTATTAATAAAAAATAGTGCTAGATTTTATTTTGTTATTTTCATGGTTTGTTGGATGAATTGAATATTAAAACAATGAGCAATCAATACAAACATCTGGAAAAAAATTAGCTCTATTTTTTAACGATAGATAAAGAAAAAATATATATTTATGCTAAGTTTCAAGTCCTAATGTATTACGAGTATTGAGATAAAAAAAGATGAAAACAATTGTTAAATAGTCATAATGTGTCCTGGACAAGAAATCACACAATCGTAGTGTGTTACGGACAAATTCGACTTTGTTGATGTGTTAGAGACAAATCCACATTTTCTCGAGTGTGTTACGGACAATTTTGCCAATAAAGTATTACTGGGGTGCACTACGACAATGATGAAGCAGAAATTAAGAAAACCGTAATATTCATAGCTGATCTTTTTACCATAACCTCAATCATACTTACTACGAAAATCAGAGAAATAGACATCTCTCATTGAGAAAATTCCATTCATCAGAAGACATTGTGCTAATCCCTTATTTTGCCATCGAGAATATGCATTCTCTTAACCGTCTCTTGTTTGCCGATGAACAAATATGTCCTGATAAACACATATGACACAAGGTTCATATTAGTGCTTCGACTCTAACTGCAATCTGTTGATGGGCAAATATTTTCCTGGATATATGAATTTTCAATGTGTTAGAAACTTAGAATCAAAGCACTAACATGAACCTTGTGTTGTACTGTGCAAAATTAAAACCAACTTGACTAGTTTTTGCAGATAGCCATGAAAACCAATGAACACATCTAAGAGGACCCTATAGACGTACGCATCTCGAGTTGTTCTAATATTGCTAGGTAGATTAGCAAGAACACATTTAATCATGTTGAGACAAAGGAAAACGATTGTATACATAGTTTAGAGTAGATAGATAGATATAATAGAAAATAGTAATATATACTCCTTTGTTCATGTATTCATGTCGTTAGGACATGCTTAGCTAGTTAGCTAGTTCATTTGTAGGCCATTGCTTTGTCTGAAACGACATGAATAAAGGAAAGGAGGAGTATTTTGTTGGTTCGATATTTGCAATAGAGAGGACAGGCTCGATATTTGCAAGCACAATAGATATGCACAATCCAATCGTTTGATATCGAAAGTTTTCACGCTTTCAACTTTTTGCACCGGATATCCTCCCAAAGAAAAAAATATATGCTATCCCACAAGATGAGAATCAATCTTAATCTCCCATGTTGAACCGCCATTAATATATGGAGTTGCTGTTGAAACCTAACGAGATATATTATATATCATATTGATGACGTTGACGATTGGAATGTTTACTGTAATTAAACAGCCCTCCATTAGCACTTTTATGGCTTGAAATAACACAGACAGAGATCTGGTGTTTAATTTAACGATCCGTAGAGCACTCTACTCGGTCAAACAACACAATTCTTATTAAAAAACAAAAAACATAATAGTTCGCCCGAGAGGCAAAGACACGCTCAACAGGAAGTCCCGCTGATCTACATTACAAATATGCTGATCTCCAGGGAATCGGCGCAACTAAACATTTTCTGAAAAAAGGAAAAGTAAACACTGCACACCATGCTCCTGCTCCTCCTTTTCCACATCGTGGCATCATCTATGATAGCTTCCATTGCCGGGGACGGCCCACCGTTGGCTAGAGCGCCGAGCCCCTTGTCTTACTTCTGCACATCGACAGGCGAGCAGCGGACCTTCCTGTCCAACAGCACGTTCGAAGCCAACCTTGCCAAAATCTCCGTTTCCTTCCCTGCCGCTGCCGACGCCTCGGCATCCGGCGGCTTCGTCAACGGATCGTTCGGTGCCGGTCCGGACGCCGTCTACGCCCTCGCGCTCTGCAGAGGGGGCACCACATCGGCGAAGTGCACGGCATGCCTCAGGGCGGCGTTCCGGAACGCCAGGGATCTCTGCGGCTACAGCAAGGACGTGACCGTGTACCAGGATCAGTGCCAGGTCCGGGTGTCCGACCTGAACATCCTGGACCTCGGCGCGAACCAGCCGACGAGCGAAGCATGGGACGACACGGACGCCAACGTCCCCGACCCGATTCTACTCGGTTGGGAGTGGGGGCCTCATGGAAACGGAAGCATCGCCTTCGTGGTCGCAGGCATCGTCTCGGCGTTTCTGCACGAAACCGCCTTGTTCGCGGCGTACAACCAGCAGCCCCGGAGGTTCGCCACGGCTGCCATGGACGTCGGCAGAGCCTCGCCGACGTTCCATTCCATGGCGCAGTGTACTCCGGATCTGTCAACTTCTGCCTGCTTGTCATGTCTTGAGAATATTATCTCCCAGAACACAGCTAGGATCCACCAGGGGCGAAAAGGCGGACGGTTTCTTGGAGTTCGGTGTTCGTTCAGGTACGGGAGTTACTTCTCCGATGCCGGCGATCCTCCTATGCAGATCTTCGTGCCAACAGTTCCACACGGTATGTAGTAGTTGGAGCACAAAATTGACATTGTCAGTTTTAATCTGCCAATTCAAGCTTGCAAAAATTTCAATCGATATTCCTCACCGTTTCCTTCTACAAAACTTGCACGGCACGTGCATTTGATCATTTTGATACGCGTAAGGAGCTTTCGTGTTAATACTACAGGACGACAAGCCAAAAGCTGGAGTAAGGTCACTACCGCAATTGCGGTGGTTCCATCGTTGCTTCTGCTTCTTGTTTTGTTCTTCATTTGTTTTCAACGGATCAGATCACATAGGAAAGGTTTGTTCTTCTTTATTGTTTCTGTATTGTAAAAATCTTATCCCCGATGTTCAAACTTCATGCCAAAACTAAAATCCTACATGTGGCAGCTCTGAGCTTCGCAAAGTTACACGCGCAAGACGAACCGGAAGTGGATTTGCATCAGGACTGGGCGATGGAAGGAAAAGTCAGTTCAGAGTTCACTTTGTTTGACTTTGCCCAGATACAGAAGGCTACCAACAATTTCTCAGCACAAAACAAACTGGGCCAAGGTGGGTTCGGCCCTGTTTACAAGGTAAAGTTACCTATGATAGTGGGTTGTTGGAGTCAAAACTTTGTGATCCTCAAAATGAAAATAATACTGTTGCCTACAGGCTACGTGTGCTTGCCGCTATGATCAGTCATTGTTGGCTGTGATGCAGCCGCAAGTCCGCAACTTGCAGTTGCAGCCAAAAATCCCAACCGATCACTGCCGTTAGTTTTCATTCAGTAACTTTGAAATAATATTTTCAGCTGTCAATATACTAAATATATATAACTTTTAGGATATAATGAAAGAATCTTGTCAATAGCTAATTTTACGGACTTGTAACATATTTGAATGCGATCAATCGTCTATATAGATTGATAGCAGTTCAAGTTTCTTGTTTTTCGTTAGGGAGCATTACCTGACGGGCTGGAGATCGCGGTGAAGAGACTTAGTGTGAACTCAGGACAAGGTTTCATACAGTTCAGAAATGAAGTTCAGCTCATAGCCAAACTGCAGCACACAAATTTGGTTAGATTATTGGGATGTTGCAGTCAACGAAAAGAACAAATGCTAATCTACGAGTATTTGCCAAATAGAAGCTTGGACTATTTCATCTTTGGTACGTATGCAAAACTTTGACAAAGTCATGATGACAGTGTTTATATCTTCATTAGAAAAACAGTGTTTATATAGCTAATCGCCTACATAAGACCTGTTTTAGACCTATCACGAGAACTTTATTCATTCATGGCAATATTACAATCCATGGTAGTGACATCCATTAACCAGTCCTGAGTGTCATCCAACCATTGGCACACACACACGATTATTACAAGAACTCATTCTCGCGCAACAGTGAGCTGCCGAGTTTGCCTCACCTCTAACAAATGAAATGCGAAAATCTGAAGAAAAAAAATCCTGCCTAGCTCTCGGATTTCCTGCCACAACTGACAGCCCCACAATGGGCCATTTGCTCCCCGGCCCCCGCTGTTGTCTTAAGATAATTGACCAGGATTAAATTATCCATCTCCAAGTTCTGAAGCCCTTTGCCACTGCCATCAGAAGGCCATCTCTTGCCGCCAAAGCCTCTACTGTCAAAACATCAGGCCTATATAAGACTTTACATAGCTGTGCGTCCAACAGAAATTAGGCTTCCCGAGTCATATATGTATACCCCAAGTTATTGTGAAAAGATAGATGCATGGGATGATTGAACGTTGCTTGGTCAATAATAGATCTAGCAAATCCTTCAGCATGTAATTTTCTTTAGATAATGGGGGAAAGAGTATCCAGTTTCAGCTATATGTATAAAACCTGCTCTCGGGACTATTTAGTATAAAACCTGCTCTCCGGGAAAAGAGTATCCAGTTTCAGATAATTGTCAAGCAGGACTATTTAGTATTTACCATATCACCTTCTCATTATTTTGTTCTCATCTCTACCAAGACAGTAAAGTACTCAAAGAAGTACAGTGCAATTGGCACATGGTAATTACCAGAAACCATTATTAGTTTTCACCATACTACTAACTTGAAGCTAATGTGCAGATATAACTGAGAAAAGGGCTCTACTGGATTGGACTAAACGCATAAAGATAATACAGGGAATATCACAGGGACTCCTATATTTGCACAGGCACTCCCGGCTGCGTATAATACATAGAGATCTGAAAGCAAGCAACATTCTATTAGATCAAGACATGAATCCTAAAATTTCAGATTTCGGGATAGCAAAAATATTTGTATCAAATGACATTGAAGACAATACAAATACAGTGGTGGGAACATAGTAAGTATGTCTTATTTTAGTTATGTTTTGCAGGCACAAAAGCCTGTTTAAATTAAGATATTTTTCAGCTTTCTCTGATCCATGTATTCTTGCAGTGGTTACATGGCTCCTGAATATGCTTTTGAAGGTTTCTTCTCAAGCAAATCCGATGTATTTAGCTTTGGTGTTCTACTACTTGAGATTGTAAGTGGGAAAAGAAACTCAGTTATTGGCGGTTCTCTCAATCTCCTAGGATATGTAAGTGCACAGTTAAGCATACATAATTTCTTTTAAGTCGTTCCCAATACACCAGGTTTATCTATGAGACATGAACCGCTCATGACTATACGGCTCTAAAAATATTATCACCACTGCAGTCCTGGCTTTTGTGGAAAGAGGGCAAATGGCATGAGCTAGTGGACACATCCTTGGCCGTGGAAAACTGTGCATCGGAGCTTATCAAATGCATTAACATTGCACTATTGTGTGTCCAAGAGAATGCAAATGATCGACCCACCATGTGGGATGTTAGCACAATGCTTGAAACGAAGGGCACAAGCCTGCCACAGCCGAAACACCCAGCATACTACTACCACGAAGAGGAAGCAAATTACCGAGAGGCATTAGATGCTGGTTTCGAGCTGCAGAGTGTCAACGAAGTTACCATCACAACCCAAGAAGCAAGATAGCCTTTACCGCAACAAAAAAAATGAAGAACAACAAGCCAGGACACTCTGCAGCTCTTAGGTTGTGATGGTAACTAAATGAAGCAGAGAAGGCTAGTTATATAGGTTTTTTTTAACAGCAAAAAGTTAATATTTCTGTAGTTTTTCATCAACGGTCAGGCATGCAATGCAATATTTTTATTGTTCCATATGGTTATATTAAGTGCATGATTGATGTTTAAATTTAGAAACCAGAAATTTTTTAGTTCACTTTGATCCACATATCATCCACCATGAGCGCGTTAATGCAATATAAGCGGACATATGTATCCAGCAACAACATGACGTGGCTTAATGCACTAGTTTTTTTTTATATAACCTGCTTAATGCACTAGTTGATGATTCGTTGCTTTGTGCCTATAAAATGGAGATCAAAGTTTCGACATGAGCGGGAGATTATTTAACTAGCCTCACGGTGCGGCAAGGCTACAATACCAGCAGCCAACTCGAGCGTGTCAGCTTAGTTATCACAGAAAAGCCAAAGCATGCCAGTCGATGGAGGTGGTGGCTATGAATATTTTCGCTTTGAACGGATGGCCGCTGCAACATAGAATTTGCTCCTAGTTCACCTGTATTTTTTTTTTTTATTTTGCATACGCTCACCGCTTGCATGCAGGTTTGATACTCTATAATAATGATGCTTCGGTGGCCGTATGCACTTTGAGAATTTGTGCCTGGTTAGTTATAATATCCCACATGGAAACACAACAAGAATAACACACTATAGTGGCAGATGAGTTCATCAGCAGCAGGCTGACCCAACCGAGGCTACGTTGGCGATAGGTCAACCGTAGTGTGGGGTATTTGCCTTACAGGTATCCACACAAGAAGGAAATATTAACCGACTAACGGATTGCTAGGATTTGGCATGACTCTGGATGGTGAGAGATCAACAAAGTACGCTAATCATGGGGCTCCTGAGTGAATAGTTTTACTGAGTAGTTCCTTCGTTTCCTTTTGAATTAGTATTGCTCCCATGCTTGTAATAAGGTAGCACATGAACTAGTTTCAGAAAAAAGTAGCACATGAACTAGCGAAGCGGGGCTCTAGACTAGAGGTGGTTGAGTGGCCTCAAGCCACATCCTGTGTCCATAGTTTGCTAGCTGCTAATTGTAATTCTCATAGTGGTTTATTAAATTGAAGCCCATGCTTCACTAAAAAAAGAGTTGTGTATCATTGTCTTAATAGAAGAAAGAGTACAACACACTCACACTTTACATCCCAAAAGAAGAGCTTACATTGGCTCCTTTTAACATTGAACAACCCGACCACTATCTACTTGGTGATTTAAACACCTTGCTATGGAGCACGACCACTTAGCAAGGAGAGATCCTTGGCTCCAGCCATGTTCCACAAACAATTTTTCTCATTGGTCATGATCAATGTCGTTGCAAGGTTCAGGGAGGCTCCATTGAACACTCACTCATTATGATGCCCTCGTCGTGTTCGGGCCTCTAAGGAAATAAGCAAATTTAGTCTCTTTCATGTGGTGCTTCTTACCAACGTAATCGAAGGTCACCTAGAGGGGGGTGAATAAGCGATAATCCTGAAAATCACTTAACTAAACAAATTAGAAATGAGGGAATGATTTGTCCGACTACAATATCCAACTATAGTAGGATAAAGTCCGACTAAGACAAATATCCGACTAGAGTAGGACATAGTCGATTGCCTCGTGCGGAAAGAAGATCGGCGGTCAAAATGGACAAACCAAAGCAATTCAAGCTAGGAACACAAGAAAGCTAAGGCAAACGGGGCACTAGCTAGCAAGCCTGCTACACAAGTTAATCTAGGAATTTATAGCAAGAACAAGCTAGAACTAAAGCACACAACCACAAGATTAAGCACAAACGAAAGGGAGACAGGGAGGCAAATGATTTTTCACCAAAGTTCAGCTCCATCAAGGAACCTACGTCTCCATTGACGAGTCCACAAAGGACCGGGTTGCTCTCAACCCTAAACCTCTCTAAGCCACAACCAAGGCTAAGCTTTAAATCCAATAATCAATCTCCACGAAGGTAGGGGCAGTACAAATGACCCGAGTCTCAACCACACAAGCTTAGGAGCTCTCCGGTTGACGCCTAACCGTCTAGGGAATGAATCTCCAAGAGTAACAAACACAACAAGCGTCGGGTATGAGGTTGAAACAAGTGCTCTTGAAATGCAGAAGAAGCTCAATCAATCCTCCTCAATCTTCTCACAAATCCGCCAAGGATTGGAGTGGGGAATCAAATGGCGAGAGGAGGAGTGCTCGGGTGAGTTTGGAGGGTGTTCCCGAGTGTGTTAGAGTTGCCAACCGACCAAAGAAGGGGGAGACCTCCTTTTATAGCCGTGGCATCAAAAAGAGCTGTTGGGCTCGATCTGCGTCGAATTTTGTCCGATCGGGTTGGATATTGTCCGATCCATCGATGGTTTTTGCTCCGGGGTCGTTTCGAGGTTTGTGCAAGGTTCCGGAGTTCTACTCGAAACATGTGAGGGGGTCAGATTTTCCAGTCGGACGGACATTGTCCGACCGAGTCGGATAAAGTCTTACTCTCCGGGCACTTGCACAAGGTGTGAAAGTGCATCAAGATTCCTTGTGGGTTTTGGTGTATTGAATGACAACATGATTAAAGGACTAATGCTCTTGTGAGAATGCTTAAACAGGAATGAAGATTATAAGTGCATTTCGTATGGACTATATTTGTGGATGTACATTGTGATGATCGGTGATATATTCGTGAATGTACGTGAACGAGAGAACATATTGAAAAGTCCATAGATGTGCACTAATTCAAGATATGGGACAAAGACAATGGTTGAAATATATTGGTTCCATAAACACAAGCTTATGTATGAACAAGACATAGAGTGATCAAGTGAAATTTGATGACAAGACCTACTACAAGATTCAAGCAACTTGATCAAAGAAATACTGGAGATCTTCGATAAGAAGCGCAACATTGAATACAAGTTATGTATGACTTGAGTTAGCTCGATGGTGAAGAATTGTGCATGACCTATTCCAATGGACCATGTGAAAGTGAAGGGCAAGTCTGTCTTAGCGTCGAGGAACTGGATCATAGGAGAAGGGAAGGTGAAGCTCAACGTCGATGTACCAAGAAACGAGAGTCATATATTTCTAAGTATCAAGTATATTGAAAATCTCAAGTGACTTGTGAATACAATGAGGAAGATGATCTTCAAAGATGAAAAATTCCAAGTCAAACTCTAGGTGATGACGCTCAAGAAATAAGAAAACAAGTGGCAGCCCCAATATCAAATTAAGTGAAGAAAGCAGCAACAAATCAACCCTATGCAAGCTCAAAGTGGTTGTTCTCTTTTCTCATCCTTTCTTTGAGTCTAGGCAAGTCGCACTATTAAGAGGGGTGAACTAATCTTGTTTTTCTTGGGAATCCTTATGCTCAAGTACCAAAAAGTCTTGGATGACTTTCCAACCACAAAAGAAACCAAAAAGGGGGTCAAATTCAACTAGTAAACCAGTCATGAAGGAAGTTCTGTCAGTGAAGGAAGTTCCGTCATGAAGGAAGTTCCGTCAATTCCAGAGAGTGCAGGACGGAACTTGCAAGTTTCGTCCCTGGAGCTTGAGAACCTGCCAAGTCTCCACGGAAGTTCCGTCAACCATTTCCAGAGAGTACCGAACGGAACTTCCATGTTTCGTCTAGCCTGTTTCTTACACTAAGTCAAGACTCAACGGAAGTTCCGTGAGTCCAACGAAGTTCTGTCAATCCCCATATTTAACTAGCAATGGCTCTTTTTGGTCCCCATCTATAAATACCTCTCTCCCACTCCGTGAGAAAGGTGAGAGACTTCATTTGAAACCCTAGGTTTCGTGCTCCAACTCCTTTCTCTCCCTCTCCACTCATTCTTGATATCCAAATCCAAAAGAGAGGAAAACCAAATCATCCAAGCATTCAAACTCCATCCCCAAACTTGAGCATCTTGATTCCCTCACACACAAGCTTCGATTCACTTCTTACTCTTGGGGATTTGTCCTCTAGGTGGCTAGGCGTCGCCCTAGAGCTCTTAATCTTGTGGTGAGCCATTGGGAAAGTTTGTGCAGGTCGGCTTCGCCTCCGAAAGGGAAGAAGCAAACTTAGTGAAGCCCCGGCTCGATCTTGGTGATTGCTTGGTGGCCCAAGCTTCATCTTGGTGATTGCTTGGTGAGGTTATGAGTTGAAAGAGACTCGGTCCTTCGTGGATCCCTCAACGGAGACGTAGACAACTTGGTTGTTGAACTCCGGGAAATAAATCCTTGTGTGCTTGTTCTTGTTCTTGTTTTTGCTTATCACATATTGTGCCCGATCTACTTGTGTGTTGCTTTGCTAGCTAAGCCTTGCAGGGAGGAGGTTCCTAGACCTTGGATTTACATTTCTATTCAAGTAGATTTGTGAGTTCCCTCTTATTTTCTCGCATCCCATCGAGATTGATTATTTGTCCGACGGAAGTTTTGTCAACGAAGAAAGTTTCGTGGTTGACGTAAGTTCCGTCCTGAAATTTAACTTGGTGCGAAGTTCTTTGTGAATTTCAGGTTTTAGTTTTAGGTTGCCTATTCACCCCCTCCCCCCCTCTAGGCAACTTTCAAGGTGCAGGCCTGTGTAGTCCGACTCCGAATGTCCAACTCCACAAGGTTTAGCTTGTTTGGCTTTGTCTCTCGGAGTCCGATCGAAATGTCCGACGGACTCGGACATGGTGTGACTTCCGGGAAGTGGAAAATTGATTTTTGACTTTGAGAGGGAATTTCAAGCACTTGATTTCTCATGTTTCATTCTTGTGTGTCCATCTTGATAGTACGGTGATTCCTATACTCGAAGACATAAATAAAAACTTCAAATCTTGATCTTGAGCATAGATGGTCCTTTTTCCAAAATTTGTAACTTTGATACTCTTGACCACTTCCTTTTTGTGCTAACTTTGCTCTCGTATGAATTGAAGGTGTTTGAAGGTTGAGGCAATAGGGCCACTAAGGCTACTACCTGCAGGATTTCATGCCGAAATTTCATGCAAAGACGTAGCCGACAAGGAGGTGGTCAATGGTTTTGAAAGTTGCCTAGAGGGGGGGGTTGAATAGGCAATATATCTAAAAACCTGAAAAACACAACACTTAGACAAAAAGGTTAAATCTGCACACGACGGAACTTCCTTTAGTGACGGCAGGGGCACTCGGAAGAGGATGAAGGGAACACGAGACGAGAGGGAATATTATGATTCCACTTGAATGGAAATCTTTCTTCACCTTCTAGAAGTGATGTACCTGTAGGAATTTGATAGACACAACACACAAGTAGATCGGGCTCAAACAAGCCGAAAAGGAGACACAACAAGCACACAACAAAACACAAGAGAGACACAACGATTTTTCACCGGAGTTCGGACCCCTCACAAAGAAGTTCCGATCAAAAGAAAAAAACTATTTGGTCTTCATCTTGAGCATTTCCTTTTCCCCTTTTTTTAAGATATTCATAAATGTTGGCTTTTCATTTGAACTTTCTTTTAAACCTTGCTCTCATATTCATCAAATTGACATTCACCGCACACTTGCTCATTAAAAATATTAGTTCATTTTAATTGTATTGACGTCAATCACTCAAAACAATAATTAGGCGCCTAGATGCACTTTCAAGTGGCAAGAATTTGAGCTGTAGGTGGAGAATTCATACCACTATTTTGAGTGATGAAACCAAAGTGCAGGTAATAACCATTGATGTATAAATTTTTGTAACACTTTATATGGATTGATGTCTTTTTTTTGGAAGGAAATAACTATTCATATATAAATTTGCAGATCACAAGGAACCCATACTTGCATGAGAACTGTCATAGCACTAGGAGGGCAGGCACTTGTGTAGGAGTGACACAGTTTTGGGTGTGTGAACAAGTGATTGATTGGTTGAAGGAAGATGAAACAAGTGAGTGTCAAAGAGCTGAAATTGAAGGACAGACACAAAATTGATGTGTCATACAGGAAAGTTTATCTAAGTAAGGAACTTGCTATTGACAAACTTTATGGACCTTGGGGCAAAAATTTTGATAACTTGTACAGATTTAAGGCTCGGATAGAAAAGACTAGTCCTGGATCCTTTGTTGTAATTGATCATCATACCATCAACAAACAAAATCAAGTTTAATAGGCTTTTTTTTGCTTTGAAAGCTTGCGTTGATGGTTTTCAACAAGGTTGTAGGCCATATCTTGCTTGGATAGTACATTTTTTAATGGAAGGTTTAGGGGCCGATTATGTGTAGCTTGTGCAGTTGATGGTCACAACCGGAGGTATCCAAGTAGTCTGTTGGTGTCATTGACTCAGAAACAAATGAGAATTGGGTGTGGTTTATGGAGAGGTTGAGAGAAGTTATAGGCAACCCAGCTTGGTCTTACATTTCATACTGATTGTGGGCAGCCAATGATGCATGCGGTGAGTATGGTTTCCTATTTTTTTTCCCATAATTCCTAATTTTTTCTTATTTTTCAGAATTTTAAACATTTTTTAAAAATTACTCTCCACGGTTCTGTTTATTATGATTTTCTAAAATTATTTTTATTTGTATTTCCATTTTTTGGATTTTTTAATCTATTATTATACAAAAGGGTAAAACTGTTTTTTTTACACCATCTAACAACTCCGTTAACTTTCTATCCATCCATTATGGCGCATGGGTAAACAAAAGTTGGGTTCATGACACACAAATAGTTAAGAATTTTTTTGGCATACAAGTAAGCGACATCTTTCTTTATACACGTAAACGACTCGGGAGATGGAGGGGAAGCCCACAGGTTTGGTGGAGTTTTTTCTTTTCCTACCAAGCGGATAGGTTGGGCCAAATTGGAGAGGCCGGCAGCTGAACATGGGCTGGAAAGTATGTAATTGACCTACTCGTCAAATGGGAGAAAAACCCACCGGGTCCTGGGTACCCAATGCTATCATACCCTTCCCAAGAAGATTCGAAATAGTTTTTCGAATTGCAATTTTGAATCGCGTACATCTACGAACCGCTGTCACTCCATCCAGGCATTCCGCATTCCACGGGAAGAACCAAATGGGAGCACGACCCCATCCCAAGCGGTTCCACTTCCACCACTTCCCTCCCGGCCCTCTGAGGCAAAATAAAAGGAACCACGCGCGTTGGTGCCTCTTCAAACCCGGCAGTTGTTGTGCAATCCGCACGCATTTCGCCCCCCACGACTCCACGAGCGCCTCGCTCTCGCTCTCGCTCGCTTCCCCGCCGGCGGCAACCGCCATGCCTCCTCCTCGTCTCCCCGCCGTCGTCCTCGTCCTCCTCGCGCTCCACGCGGCCGGCGCCGGCGCCCTGGAGATCCTCGCCAAGTCCCACGTCGAGCGCTGCGACAGCGACTCGGCCGCCGGCGGCAAGCTCGCCTGCGACAACAAGTTGGTCCTCAACTTGGCCGTCCCCAGCGAATCGGTAAGCGCCTGTCCTCCTCCTCCTCTTGGGCGCTCTCGTTTCCGCTGCATTGTTCCCGGCGTCCGCGCGCTGACGATGGCGGTTGCCGACTTGGCGTGCGTATGGTTTTTGGTTGGGTTGCAGAGCGGTGGGGAGGCGTCGATGGTGGCGAAGGTGACGGAGGCGGCGAAGAACGACTCGCAGGCGACGCAGGTCATACGGGATCCCCCGTGATCACCATCAACAAGTCCGCCGTGTACGCCGCCTACGACCTCATCTACCGCAAGGTAAAACACCCAACCGCCAACTCCTGCAATCTGACACTGGTGTTCACGTCTTCTTAGGCCCGTGTGCTTTTAATTAACCGGCATCACTAATTTCGTCCAGTTTGATGTGCACTGTCGAATAGTATTGGTGTCTGTCTTAGATAGATCGTGGATCAGGGGAATCGGTTTCAATTTCTGGTTTTACTTACATACATCTTCCCAACGTCAGTATCCGTCTCTGTTCCATTCCACCAGCATGTTGTACTTTCCGTTGCTATTTGTCCCGCTAGTGTCATGATGATGGGTGTTCGAGAAACTCCTGGCGGTTGGGGAGGCTAAACATTTCTGGGATTTTTTTTAAGGAAAACATTTCTCGGATTTTCAAGCAGTTTTCAATATGCTCTGATCTCAATTGATGGGCCTGGCTTCAGGAACCGAACATGTTTTCTTTGCGCCTTGAGTTGTTCTGCATCACTCTTATTTTTGTTACTCTAAAGTCATTCTCTGTTGCTCTCTTCAGGATGTTGCTTACAAACCAGAGGAGCAGTATGTTGAAACACGGAAATGCGAGCCAGATGCTGGTTCTGATATTGTTGGAAACTGTGCAAGGTATGCTAGATACTTCCTACTGCAGTTATCCAGTCGATGCATCATCATTGACAATTGTTTACAGTTATCCACTACAATAACATGTCCTTCATTTTAGCCCAACTTCATAAACTGGTGAACGTGTCATACATGCTACAATGCTTTCGGGAATGAAATAACTGTAGCACCATGGAAACCGCTTTACAATATGCTCCCTCCATTCTGAAATTGCTGTGACAACAACTCTAGTTCGTTTTTGAACCAGAATTCTTGTCTTAACCACCACAGTTTCAGAATGGAGGTAGTATATATTTATGTAGCATATGAGCTCCGAGCATTCCATAGCTAACAAAATTATTATCTTTACGAAGTATATTATAAAATCTAATCTTGTTCACTTTCGTAAACAATATTGTGTTGCCCTTAGATCAGGTCCTTGTACTCGATGAGGGTCATAGCTATGGGTAGTCATAGTGGACTCCAAAATTTGTTTTAACGTTTTCAATGTTGCATATGTACGAATGATGACTTTTTTCATGAATATGACTAGGTTGTGGAATGAGACCGGTGGTTTAATCGAGCACACAGAGGTTAGCAGCATTTTACCATATCAGTAACTGTTATTTATATACTGTTTCATGCACTTAAAACATCCTCATGATGCTGACCTTTTGCTCTGCTTTGGTATGCACTAGCCTGTATGTTGTCCATGTGGTCCTTACCGTGCACATACATCTTGTGGAGACATTTGTAAGTTCATTGTTAAGGTTTGGTTATGTTCATGCTTTTTTCAGTACACTACCTGCCACATTTTTTATGCTGACCTACTTTGTAGTCGATAAAGCGTTCCATGCAAAAGGAAAACGTAATACAGCTCATTGTGTACGGTATCCTGGTGAATGGTACGCCACTACTTGTAACTGCTTTCATCGCATATTGTATTGTAATTTTCAACTTAATATAATTTCTTAAACCATCAATTGTTGTGTAGCGAAATAAAAGATCATGTCCTTGCTATGACTTAGTAGGAATTGTTTATTCCATTTGTACATTGTCCTTGCTATGGTAGGACCTGTTTATTCGATTTGTACATTGTCCAGACTTGACTAGAACAACATTTTTTTGTTAAACTTTAGATGATGTGCTATGATATCATTTATTCGCTCTATCATGCTACCATTATGGAGGAGAACCTTCATATGTCAAAACCTAATTTACTTCTTTTCACACAAGTAAACATTTTCTCTTTTTTAACTTATATATACACTTGACACGTCTTCCTGTAGTTTCAGGATATTATTTAGGACCAAACTGAGTAAATATGTGTATCTCCATTGCTTTCAAATTTCTTTCTCGTGAATAGGTTCCACGTTTTCGAGGTTGGAAGATGGTCTCTTGGATTCAGCATCAATATACACGTGAAGAAAGGCTCATCTGTCTCGGTATGATTTAAAATTTTAATGAAGAACATCCAACCAGTAGCACATGAAGTCTCTACAATAAGATATCAAATGAATCACTCATCAATCCATGTTTCTCTTGTTTCTACTCTCATAACCTTGGCCGTGACACTTAAGCTTGATTTCCCGATATGGCTGACTGTTTGTCTTTGACTAATTGCTCGCAGGAGGTTGTTGTTAGTGCCAGTAACAGGACAGTTATTTCGGGAGACAACTTTCTCAGAGTAAATCTTGTTGGTGACTATGCTGGATATACTAGTATCCCATCATTTGAGAACTTCTATCTTGTGACTCCACGGAAGGTAAATCATCAAATTAAGATATGCACCTTGAAAGTAGCATGTATTTCCAAATTGCAATGCTATATTATGTGGATTTGAAGCATTCAATTTCTTTTATACAGGAGGGTGCTGTTACTGGTGCGCCGGAGACCCTTGGAAGTGAATACTCAAGGTGGATGCTGTTGGAAAGATTCCGCTTTACAGAGACGGGTCTTGAATGTGACAAGATCGGCGTTGGTTATGAAGCTTTTCGAAATCAACCTGACTTTTGTTGGATTTCATTTGGAAGCTGCCTAAACAATCAGCTTTGGAACTTTTGGGAGGTAATTATATAACTATTGTGACAATACCTCTCAAAAGGCATTATTTTGTCTTCTTTCTCTTTCCAAAATAATAAATTGATTAGTAAAAACAGAAAATTTACATCAATTGGGCGCCTCTGCTTGTTACTAATGAACCATTCTTTTAGCTTCTTCAAAGAAGGAACACTGAATCATTTTTTAAACTTCACCTTTTTCTATAATTATTTTCGTAGATAACTAATTTTGTGCCAGTGAGATAACCATAAGGGCATGAATGTCAAGGTATTATTAAGAAACCATTCTTTGCTCGGGTCTTGAAAGGACATCATTATTTGTTTCAGGGTGATCAAGATCGGGTAAAGAAGAGCCAACCACCTCAATTCATTGTCGAGGGACGGTTTCAAAGGATCAATCAGCATCCAGTAATGCTTCTCAGTTTTTCCTCTTTTCTTATTCTCATTTGGCAAAGTTTGGATAAAGCTGTTGACACACCTCCTACAGGATGCAGGTGTTCATTCTTTTTCTGTGGGAGTCACAGAAGTTCTAAATACAAATTTGGTGCTAGAGCTAAAAGCTGATGACATAGAATATGTGTATCAGAGGTAATAATGACATCTTTGCCTTTTGATTCAATATTCAAGCTCTGCTATAGAGCTGGGCTTATATTGCTAGACTGCAGCCCTTTATTATTTCAGATAAAGGCACTATGCTTGGAGTACAATATGAAAATAAGACAATGTTACTATCATGTTTCACCCCAAGTCCTGTTATAGAGCACCGGGTGAACATTATTCAAATTTTAACATATCTAATATGTTGCACTTATCAGGAGTCCAGGACAGATAATCAGCGTTGAAGTTCCTACATTTGAAGCCTTGAGTCAAGTTGGCGCTGTAAATGTCACAGTCCAGAATATTGGTAAACTGGAGGCCTCATATTGCTTGACGGTATTTATCTAATCATGGAATTTGCAGCTCTGCTTTTATTGATGTTATGATATTATTAGCTATTATTATCTGTTACTATAACTACAAAGCCCAAAATATAATCTTCAAATATTTGTTCTGCATTCTATCGGTGGTTCCCTTTTATAGTTTATAATGCTGGTGGTCCCAATGATGTACAGTTATTCAACATAGTTAATGAGAACATGTACAAATATTAAGCTCAATTTTCTATAATTTAACCAGTGATTTGCTCCTTTTGTAGTTTGACTGCTCAAGTGGAATCAACCGTGTGGAGGTAATATTTAAAGTCATATGCGTATTTAGTTTATCTGCATGAGGTCAAGTAAGTGTCAATAAGTGCATGAAGCAAGGCATGAACCTTGACTTTTTTTTTGTAAGAGTTAAGTAAGTGTATTGTCAACAAATAGCCTGGCTGTTCTGGAAATTTTATTTGTACTGCATCAACTATATGCATCATTTTCTCTTCATTACACAGCTGTATGACCCTCTGTTTGTCTTGTCATTTGACTAATTCACCTGCACTTTCTTCGATATCCTTTTCAGGAGCAATATTTTATCATGAAACCAAAAGAAATCAGTATACGGTTGTTTTCTTTACATACGTCAACAGATAAAGCAGCAAAATATAATTGTACAGGTGGGCCGGAAATTGTACTTCATCTTAGCATCAGATTCTCTGTCAATTTGTCCATGACAGGATTTAACATGACTCCCATTTCCATTTCAGCTATTTTAAAGGCGTCTGATTTTGCTGAAGTCGATAGAAAAGAATGTGAAGTATCTACTTTACAGACGGTTCTTAATAATGCCACTCAGGTTCTTGTCGCAAAATTTTGGTATGAATAAGTCGATAGAGAGGTCGCGTAATACATCCTTACTTCTCGAAATCTCAAAACTCTGCAGATCGGTACATCAGGCGAGGTCAAGAAGGATGACGAGCCGGGTTTTTGGTCATCCCTCCAAGAGTTTTGGGACTTGTTCTTGGATGCAGCGATTGACTTCTGTACTGGCAGAGTATCCAGGTGCTCGACGCATTCCAGTTTGAACAGCTCACATTTCGTTTCTATTTTCTGACTCTGACCCGAGCATGTTGGAGCAGGGTCAAATGTTCCAGCTTTTTCGACTTTGCATGTCATTTGAAGTACCCATGGATGGGTTGGGTGCTGCAGTTTCTCTCTTTTGTTGCTACAGTAATCATAGGTGCGTACGCCTGCCTTTCACCACTTCACCGTCGGAAACATTTGGATCACACGAGTGACCAGTGCTCCGCTAACAAAAGTATATTTCTCTATTTCACTTGCAGCTGGAATAATCCTATGGCTTATGCATCAGAAAGGATACTTCGATTATTTCTACGACTGGTTCGAGGACCTTTTCAGGGTGGGGTCGCAGGAGCGCAGGCGCATAAGGAGCAAGAGGCGCCACCACCGGCACTCTCACCATCACCACGGCGAGCACCACCATCACCATGCACACCAGAGGCACAAGAGCGAGCCCAGCCATCCCCATCACCACCGTGTCCTTCACAGGCAGGAGGAGCAGCAGCCCGACGCGATGGCAGGAGGCCTCCGCCGCAGGCACAATCCGGCACTCGGTGTGCAGCACAAGGACAGGAAGAAGCAGCTGCACAAGAAGGCGATGGCAATGTGGGACGAGTGACTGGGAGCGCCAGTCCACCACCCGAGGGCTCCGTAGGAAGGCTGCTCTTGCATTTGTATCTATGTTCAAAGTCACATTTATCATCCACGTCGTACGTAGCAAACAAAAGCTTGCACATTTCGTTGATTATTAGTTCGATGACTTTTCATTGTTTCGACACTGCCTTTGAGTGTCACTATGGTGAATTTACTACGGCTCTCCTGTCTATTTTTTTCAATGTGAACGTTCAACTTTTGCCTAGTATTTGCCATAATCCTCTCATCCTACCAACTCCTTGGAGGATTTAAATTCACAGCATAATTTGTTGAAATGGACACTATTATGCTAGTTTGGTGGGTAAGATGAAGCCCGGTCGAATTTCAATTTCCCCCACGCCGAGTCGCCGACACACCTGACTTCTATCTATGTCACGCTGACCAGCACAGTCGCCGCCTCCGTCGGAGCAATGCGGAAATGCTCCGGCGTGGTCCTCATCCTCTCTCTCGCCGTCGTATTCTTCCTCTTCTCGCCGTCGCCCGCCCCTACTCCTCCTCCTCCCGCCACCGCCGCCACCAGCCCTGTCGCCCATCTCCTCCCCTCCCTTCCGGGCCTCTCTGACCTCTACCCGCCCCCGCCAACTCCACCGCCCACCTCTCCTGGCGCCTCCTCCGCCCGCTCCTTCTTCGCTCCGACGCGCTCCCCGGCACGGCCGAGGGGGTCATCCAGGCCGCCTCGGCATGGCGCAACCTCACCCTTGCCGTCGCCGAGGAGGAGCGGCGCACCCGTGGATCCCTCGGCCGTGGCGCGAGCTGCCCGGGTTCCGTGGAAGGGGATCTGCGCGCCGGGAGCGCCAGGGTCCCGTGCGGGTTCGTGGAGGGATCTGCGGTGACAGTGGTCGGGGTGCCCAGGGAGGGGGCGGCGCGGTTGGTGGTGGATATGGTGGGGGCAGCGGGTGAGGTGGTGGTGCGCGTCAATGTGAGCCTGGCAGCCGCAGGGATGGTGGTCGAGCAGAGTTCATGGAAGCCCGAGACGGGGTGGGGGGAATGGGAGCGGTGCCCGCCATCTGGTGGAGTTGGCAGCAGCAATAGCAGCAGCTTGCAGCGAAGGTAACTTTTAATTTGATCTCCCTTTACTAGTACTAGACCCTTTCACTTATGTTTATAATTAGTTCCCATGGAATGTAATTTCCTGGATTGACTGGCAAGTTTCTTAATCGAGCAGAGTTCCTGTAATGTAGTTTCCTAGTTTGATATTAGCAAGTTTTTGTGGCACCATGATGTATGTGGATTATAATCTCGCTTGTTTGCTTCAGTGTTTAAAGATGTAGATAGCTTAAACGGATGGATTAGAAAGGTAAACCCAATAATTTGTGAAATTAGTTGAGACCCAAGACGCTATCATCAAATCAATCAAGCAACTATTTGCTGATTACAGTATATTTAACCATAGTCATGGAAAGAAGACTATAGACACATGGCATACAGTCCATGGGGTGCTTCTTGCTGTCGTCGTGATTATCCTTGATTGGATACAGAAAATATACTAGCATAGGTGGCCATTTTCTTTTAGAAGCAGCAGAGGACGTTACCATGGCCTATTTTTTATTGAGGAATGGTCTCATCATGCTTGATATACTTGTATTGTGCATGCTAATGAAAAAGAAATAAGGTAATCATGCAATATTTTGAAAACACCCGAAAGGATACTGATCATGATAGATTTGCTAGTGACTGAGATTTGAATACATGAGGTGAAGATGGACATTTTAGTGTTATCACGTGCTGTATAGCTTGCTCACTGCTGGTGTTGATTAGGTCCATAAACTACGAATTCTTAATATTGTTGTGGATTGTGATCAGTTTATGTCTATCACCATAACCAAATCAGTATTCTAATGACTAAACTGCATGATTTTGTTAGTAACCTTACACACCAGGTCCATAACCATTAACCAGTCATATGATGATGCTGGCTGAAAGGTCCATTAAACATTGATTGTCCATTTCGTGGTCTAGTTTGGTTCTAGCATCCTTTATCTGGCATCTTACTGTTGACAAATTTTCATGTGTAGGTTTGAATAAATACATATTGATCTTGTTTTTAACGTCTCTTCTGCAACTGATAAAAGTAACAAACTGCTATTTGTTTGATCAGTCCAGTTGATGGCCTTGTTCGTTGCAATGTGAAAGCGGCTACCAGGATCATCCGGGGTGGTAACAGTACTTTGATGAATGTTACTCAGAGTCATCCTGAAGATGAGAAGAGGCATAGTGGAACTGACCATTTAAGTGGCGGCTTCACAATTGTTGAAGGAGAGCCTTTCATTACAACACTGTGGGTCGGTGTAGAGGGGTTCCATATGACAGTAAATGGGAGGCATGAGACATCATTTGCATACAGAGAGGTGAGCTGAGATCTTGAGCATGTGCAATGAGATGAGATAGACAATTCAATTTTTGTGAGTATGCATAATTGTAAAAGCTATTAGGTTTTTTTGCTAGAGGTTGGAGCCATGGTCAGTAGCAGAAGTCAAGGTTTCTGGTGATTTGGAGCTCTTGTCATTCTTAGTTAATGGATTGCCGGTTTCAGAAGATATAGACATGGCTAGTGTTGAGCTTCTGAAGGCCCCACCTGTTCTGAAGAAGCGGATTTTTCTGATGGTTGGTGTTTTCTCTACTGGCAACAACTTCAAGCGGCGCATGGCTTTGAGGCGAACATGGATGCAGTATGAGGCTGTCCGCTCAGGCAATGTAGTTGTGCGGTTTTTCACTGGTCTTGTAAGTTTATTTATTCACCACAAGAGTAACTGCATTGTTTCTATTTCTTTCGATTGCATAATGCGCTTTATTTGTTTGAGACAACTTTGTGAATTGACTAACATATTTTCAGGGGAATATTGTAAGTGAGTAGGGAATAGTGAAGTGACTGACATTCACTTGTTATTCTTGCATCATCATAGAACTAGTTACTTTCTGAATTCATATTGTTCTAGTAATGGTATACAAACTATCCCCAGTAGTTGAGGATGTAAACATAAACTCAACGAAGAGGGCACTGTAGAAACCTAAAAGATAGCTCTGAATAGAAGCACTACTGCATTTTGGTTTAGAAGTGTTATTTTAACAGTACGGTAGTTCAACATTGGTTGAAATGGTTCGGAATATTCAACAGAGGTCTCCGGAGGCGCCGGTGCATAGTGGGATTCTAAATCGAGATGATAATGTGAAGAGAGGTAGAGGTCGACCTAACCTGACTTGGGACGAGTCGGTTAAGAGGGACGTGAAGGAGTGGAATATCTCTAAGGAACTAGCTATGGATAGGAGCGCTTGGAGACTAGCAATAGACGTGCCTTGTTAGGAATAAACGCGCCATCACGCTGCGTGGGCGACGTGCCTGTGTAAGTAAGTGCTGGTGCATGTTGCGCCATTGTCGAGTCTGCTGCGAGCGTGATCATGTTCCACCGCAGCTGGTAGTTAATCGAGTCTAGGATCATGTTAAATGTGTGTGCTGGTGTGTGGCGCAACCGTTTGAAGAGATAGATCGAGTCGTAGGGAGGTTGTTAGACGGAGTGGTGTGCGTGGCGCCGTTCCGTGCGGAGGAAGCCGGCATGTCCGCGTAGAGCAGAGGCTAACGGCATGGCTGAGTGGGTCCTGCAGATAGTGGCGCAAAGGCTGGCATGGAGGATAGCTCCGTGGTGTCTCCGGCCTACTTAAGCCCCAGAACTCCTCTGTAATCATGGCCCAGTCAAGTGAATAATAGCCAAGATACAGGAGCTATCGGCTCCACGGCGTTCGTCGCCGGCAAACTACATAGCTCGTTTCCCTCGCTGATTCTGTGTTTGTGAGTGAGAGTAAGAGCTCGGCTAGGTTCCAGGCTGCGCCAACACGTGGCATCAGAGCTGGGAAGATGTCAAGCCCGCTGTCGAAGGCCGACGTCGTTGCGGAGCGCGCCGTCACCAACGTCGGCGCTGTGGAGCTGCCGCTGCTGACCAAGGCGAACTACCATGAGTGGGCGTTGGTCATGCAGGTGTCGCTGGAGGCGCTGGAGCTGTGGGACGCGGTGGAGGCGGTCGCCAAGGATCGGCGAGCGCTGGCCGCCATCCTGCGTGCGGTGCCGTCGGAGATGAAGGCCGGACTCGCGAAGGAGTCGGCGAAGGACGCGTGGGACACGGTGAAGATGACGAGGGTCGGCGACAACCGTGTGAAGTTCGCGAGTGTGCAGCGCTTGATAAAGGACTTCGAGAACGTCGCGAAACGCGACGAGGAGGCGACACTGTGGTGAAGATCGAGTTCGTTGTGTCGCGTTTAGGGGGAGATTGTTAGGAATAAACGCGCCATCACGCTGCGTGGGCGACGTGCGTGTGTAAGTAAGTGCTGGTGCATGTTGCGCCATTGTCGAGTCTGCTGCGAGCGTGATCATGTTCCACCGCAGCTGGTAGTTAATCGAGTCTAGGATCATGTCAAATGTGTGTGCTGGTGTGTGGCGCAACCGTTTGAAGAGATAGATCGAGTCGTAGGGAGGTTGTTAGACGGAGTGGTGTGCGTGGCACCGTTCCATGCGGAGGAAGCCAGCATGTCCGCGTAGAGCAGAGGCTCACGACATGGCTGAGCGGGTCCTGCGGATAGTGGCGCAAAGACCGGCATGGAGGATAGCTCCGTGGTGTCTCCGGCCTACTTAAGCCCCAGAGCTCCTCTGTAATCATTGCCCAGTCAAGTGAATAATAGCCAAGATACAGGAGCTATCGGCTCCGCGGCGTTCGTCGCCGGCAAACTACATAGCTCGTTTCCCTCGCTGATTCTGTGTTCGTGAGTGAGAGTAAGAGCTCGGCTAGGTTCCAGGCTGCTCCAACATGCCTGAACCGTGACCCTTTTTCTTTCTTCTTGCTTACCCTTAACTCTACCTTTTATCTTGTGTTCCTTTTTGGATCTCTCCTTTTCGTGTTTTCTATGGGTTTCATCTCTAGCCTACCCCAACTTGCTTGGGATAAAAGGCTTTGTTGTTGTTATTGTTGTTGTTGTATTTTAACAGTAGGGTAGTAATTTAACTGATCATACCTACTAGAAGCAATAGCAGGACAGGGATATAATTATTTTGCAATTTGATATCATTGCCTCTTGTTGAATAGTCATATGAAGCCTTTTACATGGAAATTCAAAATTTCTTACATCGAACTTTTAAGTTTAACCTTTTCTGTTGACATGCAAACTGACATCGTTTTTATTTTGGTACCTAAAACGCAGCATAATAATGATCAAGTCAATATGGAATTATGGAGGGAAGCTCAAATGTATGGTGATATCCAGCTGATGCCGTTTGTTGACTATTATACCTTGATAACTCTGAAGAGCATTGCAATTTCCATGTTCGGTGTATGTTCTCTTCCACCTTTTTATCTCAGAACTTTTCCCCTTTTTTCTTCCATTCTCTGTAGACTGTTATTTGTAGATACTGAAGTTGTGCATTACTTGATGGGCATTCTTTGAGTTTTAGATGTTCTTTAATGTACAAGATTAAAGTTTGATCTTTATTTGTACATTTGCTATACCCTTTACTTTGGGACTGTGAGTTGAGAATGGCCAATGAAAAATTTCTCATTAATAGCAATTTTGTTACTTAATTTGTTAGGACTTATATCCTTTATCTTAGCTGTAGAATGCAATATGTATCAATACTATTTGCTATCTTAATTTTCAGGCTCTTACTGTACCTGGTGAAAGTTTGTTACTTAGTTTGTAGTGCTGGAACATTTTTTCAGCCTACCCCAGGTCCCCAACTTGCTTGGGACAAAAGGCTATTGTTGTTGTTGTTAATTTGTAGTGCTGGAACATTTTTTCAAGGACATCATTAAATTAAAATTTCCATGCCTTGAATTTTCAATCCTTCTTCAGTTTAGCATATAGGATCCTTTTTGTACTATTTTTTTTGGTACTGATGTTATGTAAATTAGCTAGACTATTGCTCTGCTTTGTGCTTCCTATCTATTATCAGAAGTAATAATCGTTTCATAGCTTTTATGATTCACGTCTTTACTTTTTGTCATGTAATTACACATGTATCGATAATTTGAACTGGAAGTCTGGAAGTATGAAACTGAATGCTTAGAAGTGTGTAGTGTTGCTGTCTTGCTACTTGATGGAGACAGAGGTGGAACTTGATCTGTCATGGTATATGGTTGCTGTATATAATCTTGGATCCTTCATGAATTTAGTGGCTTTCCAACTTCCTTACGGTGGCAGAGCTAAAATAGACATAACATACGTTCATCCTTGTAAGATAATTTTGTATTTTGCTTATTCTTCCTTTGCAGACGCAAATTATTCCTGCAAAGTATATCATGAAAACAGATGATGATGCCTTTGTTAGGATTGATGAAGTCATCTCAAGCTTGAAGAAGAGCAAGTCCGGTGGCCTTTTATATGGTCTTATTTCTTTCCAGTCATCACCACATAGAGATAAGAAAAGCAAATGGTTCATCAGTCAGCAGGTACTGTCTGCTTCAGTTATCCTGAACCATTTCTTTTATTCTGCGTTCTCACTAATGAGCAACACAGGAATGGGCTTTCGAAATGTATCCGCCATGGGCTCATGGCCCCGGATACATAATCTCACGTGACATAGCGAAGTTTATAGTCCAAGGCCATCAAGAACGAACTCTTCAGGTAGGAAGATAAACTCACAGTTCCACAAGTTTCTTTTTTGTGTTGTTTCGCGATGCATTGTTGCAACTCCAGATCGATCTTGTTGTTGTTTCAGCTATTCAAACTTGAAGATGTGGCAGTGGGAATTTGGATCCAACAATACAAGAACAATGGTCAGCAAGTAAACTATGTTACTGATGATCGCTTCTATAGTGAAGGATGTGATGCTGATTATGTTCTCGCCCACTATCAGAGCCCAAGGCTTATGATGTGCCTGTGGGAGAAACTTACGAAGGAATATCAACCTATATGCTGTGAATAGCCTCTGATGTTTAGCAGCTGACATTGGCACTTGTGATAGTGAATAGGGGAAAGGAACTGATAGGTTTAGTCTTGTCATTGTTGTACAATACATGTGCTGGGATTTTGGTGGAGGTGTTAAGACAAACGTTGTAATTCTTGTCCAGCATTTTTCTTTTGTTCTGTGTCAATGCTGATACATGTGTGCAAGATCGTCTTAAAGAAAAGGACATTATGGAAGACATTGATCATATCACGTGGAATATTAGGAGGTTATATATTAGTTTATCAGCCACGAGCACCAGACATAAAGGTCAGATGAGATATTATGCCTGCTGGACATGAATTGAGCAGTGCAAGCGACATGAGAGTGGTGTCTCCAGCAACTTCTCTCGTCTCTCCCAATTTGCAGAAAGCTACTTCTGTGCCGAAAGACAAGAATTTTAAGTGTTGCAAACCAACAGAAGGAAAAGTTTGACAACAGATCTAGCTAGCAGGTGGCTGGAAATGATACTCTGTCCGGTGGGAGTCGGGGAGTACAGCATGCCAAGTAGTGCACGTTTGTTCTCAAAAAAAGAAGTGCACGTTTTCTACTATACGAATATCAAAGGAACGGTAATAATAGTCGTACTCAGCTAACAATAAGCTTTGTTGTTCATTGTGTCATCTTATTATTAGATACTCCATCCGCCTTCTCATCTTACACTTGTTCAGTTTTTCAAATTCACTTGTTATCATCACATTCTAATACATCTTTCTCTCTTCCAAATACATATCTCTTTATCTTTCCCATCCTTGTTTTGTTTCATGTGTAGCTATTTTATTCACTTCTTAATTCTCGTATCTGAAACTAAAATGATAAGTAATTTAAGGATGGAGAGAGAGTATTATCTAGGTCTATGAAGGCCTAATGACATATTCAAATCCTTAAACTTGCCACTTCATACTCGCAGTTCAAACATCTCTTATATTAGTATTATTATACCTACTTGATGTCTCAATCGCATTCATATCATCCAAATTCATCATCTCACAATTTGTATTACTATATGGCACACATCAAAACAAAATAAAAAAAAATCAAGTGGAGCATTTATATAAGAAAATGGATCTAAATGTACAAATTGAAGAGTTTGAAAACTGTCATCTGAAACAAGTTTGAAGATCAGAATTACAATTTACTCATTTTACATGTACATGAGTAAATTTCATAAAACTACAATAAATTTGTCAATCATCATGATAGAAAAATAGGAATACGACTTAGTATGCATGTTGTAGAAGTATAATAAATACTTTTTCATCAAATTAAAAATTCCTAGTATGGTTCCACCATTTTAGCATTGAATTTGGTGAGAAAGTTGTATTTTTTTGCTACTAATATAAAAAATTCTTTAATTATATGTAGCATATGCAGAAAATTCAAAATTTACCCTTTATATTTACTCCCTCCATTCTTATATTGTTGGCGTCGTTGAATTTTTTTCATTATATGTTATAATTTAACAACAAAAGCCTCCCGTCGGCACGCACAATCTAAACTAATCCATTGTGCATGAAAAGCAGAATGAATATCTTCCAAAAAAAGCAGAATGAATAAGAAAGGATTTGAAAATTGCATTTCTTTTCTGTTTTTGCTGGAGCGGGAGGAAATGGAATCCTTCATCGTACGGCCAGGGACGCCCCGGAACCCTATCAGATCGGGCCCCACCACTGGCGGCCGCGACGTCAAAGGCACTTCCCGTTTTGCTTCCTCCCCCTACCCTTCCTTCCCTTCTTCCTCTGCCACCACCCCTCCTTCCGCCGCAGGATTCTTCCGGAGGTGACAAAGAGGGAGGACAGAGGAGCCCCAAGCCGGAGTTGAGAGAGAGAGAGAGAGAGAGAGAGAGAGCAAGGAGAAGGTGCGAGATGGCTTTGGCGATCTTGGCGAGGCGGCGCGCGGTGGAGACCGTGCGGCGGCACGCGGCGGCGGCGTCCTCCGCGTGGCGGGGCTACGCCACGTCTGGGGAGGAGAGCGACGTGGTCGTGCTGGGAGGTGGTCCCGGCGGCTACGTCGCGGCGATCAAGGCGGCGCAGCTGGGGCTCAAGACCACCTGCATCGAGAAGCGGGGCACCCTTGGCGGGACCTGCCTCAACGTCGGCTGCATCCCGTCCAAGGTACGGCTTCTCTCGCGCTCGCGCTTGCCTCCCCTCCCCTCCCCTTCCCAATTGACTTGACATTTAATATTGCTCTGCTTTGTTGCCTTGCGATCCGTCGTTGTGTGGCTGGTTAGATCTGTGGAATCTTTGCGAGATTAGGGGCAAACTAGGTCAATCGTGGTGGTAGTTAGGGTTTCTCGCCGCTGTAGCCGCTGCGTTGCGCTGACGCGGTTCGCGTCCTCAGGTCCATGGCATGGTTCAGTGGAGGACATGGTGATTCGCTGAGCATTTTGGATGGACCGTGGGGCTAGGATTTGCATTGCACTTTTGCCTTTTGTTCTTGTGTTGTTAGTCTTGCTATATAATATGTATGTTTAGGAGTAGTACCCACTCAATTTGCTGTCATCCGCTGGTAGTGTTCTGCTTTGTGCCTGCTATGTGGTTGGGGCTTATAGTGAATCTGTGGCTCTTACAAACTCTGAGTCGTTAGCATTATCTTTGCTAAATGTTGTAAATTTTGCTCCAGTATTGTTCTATGCAACTTTACTATTCCGAATGTTATACAATATTTGTGTTAAGTCACCATTTGGAAGTAAATTAATTGTAATTCCAAAGAATACAACTGTGTAATTACTGCAATATGTTCAACCCTTCTCTAAGTTGAAATGCTTGTAGTATGGGTATCTGTAGTCATCTCTAGCATTTTTCTCTATTGTTTTGTGTTCATTGAGGCCTACCCCAACTTGCTTGGGATAAAAAGCTTTTTTGTTGTTGTTGTTGTTGTTTGTTCATTGAGGTTGCAAACAGATGCGACAAAAGGAGCAACCATTTTATTCTTTTTACTTTTTACCGGCATTTGTCATTAGAGTCATGAAGAGTGATTTAATGTGTTCACTGCTGGTTTGATCAATCTGGAATAAGAACCAGCGTGCACAGTGAACAGTAACCCACAGGTGATCAGAGTGCTACTGATTGTCACGTTTTGAGGAAGTTTTCCATGAATGCACATACCAGTATCCCGTCATCACTGCTGTGTATTTTGATTTTATATGTTATTAATATTTTTTATTTGCATTTTGAAATGGAAATGATCTTTTTGGCAGCATTAAATTGTTTCTTAAATGGCCTCTACAACACAGTGGCAAAAACCCAGATTACCATAATGAGCTGCATCTCTTCTGAGATTTATTCTTGCTTTGTGTAACTATAGGGATTATCTTTTACTGATTGTAATAAATTAAGCGCTTATAATTCTTCAACTGAATTTACCATTAAAGGGCTTTGTGCTGGTGTTGTCTTTTGCATGCTGTTTAGAAATGTTGAATATATTTTATCTTCATGTAAAGGGCTTTGTGCTGGTGTTGTCTTTTGCATGCTGCTTAGAAATGGTGAATGTATCTTATCTTCATGTGAGGGATGAGCATCTTCCTGACAGTTGGAGTCACAGACTCACAGTATAATTTATGCTCTATACTCCATCAAATCATTGTTCAAGCAAACATTTTCATCTATGGATTCAAACTGAACATAGTAATAATTTACATGAGAACTGACTTTCCTGCTTACAAGTGTCCTTATAGTGCCCATCATTAGATTTATATTGTTGTGCTCACATGACATGATCAACTCAGAAGAGTTTGTTTCCGTTTGTGGATATGAGATGAATATTACTATCTGACGTTCTTAACATCTGTATCACTTTACTATCTGACATTCTAAACATCTGTATTACTTCACCTAGATAATTATCTAGTTTGGTGATATACTACTATGGATGTGCTTCAATTCACAGGCTGATCTTGTTTCTGTATTCAATTTCATATTTCAGGCTCTTCTCCACTCATCACACATGTACCATGAAGCAAAGACTTCTTTCGCACACCATGGAGTTAAGGTCTCAAATTTAGAAGTGGATCTCCCTGCCATGATGGCTCAGAAAGACAAGGCGGTGGCTGGACTAACAAAAGGGATTGAAGGGCTTTTCAAAAAGAATAAGGTGACATATGTTAAAGGCTTTGGGAAATTAGCTTCCCCATCAGAGGTGTCAGTTGATTTGATTGATGGTGGTAGCACTGTTGTCAAAGGGAAAAACATAATCATTGCTACTGGGTCAGATGTAAAATCACTTCCTGGAATCACCATTGACGAGAAGAAAATTGTTTCATCTACTGGTGCTTTGTGCTTGTCAGAGATCCCAAAGAAATTGGTGGTAATCGGGGCAGGTTATATTGGTCTGGAGATGGGTTCAGTCTGGAACCGGCTTGGTTCAGAGGTCACTGTTGTTGAATTTGCACCAGACATAGTCCCATCAATGGATGGTGAGGTCAGGAAGCAGTTCCAACGCATGTTGGAGAAGCAGAAGATGAAGTTCATGCTCAAGACAAAAGTAGTTGGTGTCGATACCAGTGGAGACGGTGTAAAGCTTACTGTTGAGCCTGCAGCTGGAGGTGAGCAGAGCACCCTTGAGGCAGATATTGTTCTTGTCTCTGCTGGCAGAACACCGTATACTGCCGGGATTGGTCTGGAGACTATTGGAGTTGAAACGGACAAGGCTGGGAGGATCCTTGTTGATAAACGCTTCATGACCAATGTGAAGGGAGTCTATGCAATTGGAGATTCCATCCCTGGGCCCATGCTTGCCCATAAAGCTGAAGAGGATGGGGTGGCATGTGTCGAGTTCATTGCTGGAAAGGAAGGCCATGTTGATTATGACACAGTGCCAGGTGTGGTGTACACACATCCAGAGGTTGCATCTGTTGGTAAGACTGAGGAGCAGGTGAAGGCTGAAGGAATTGCCTATCGTGTCGGTAAATTCCCTCTGTTGGCAAACAGCCGTGCAAAGGCCATTGATGATGCTGAGGGGTTAGTCAAGGTGGTGGCTGATAAGGAAACTGACAAGATTCTTGGTGTGCACATAATGGCACCCAATGCTGGTGAAATCATCCACGAAGCCGTGCTTGCCTTGCAATATGGAGCATCAAGTGAGGATGTTGCTCGTACATGCCATGCGCATCCCACCGTGAGCGAAGCCCTCAAGGAGGCCTGCTTGCAAACATTCTCAAAGGCCATTCACATATAAACTCCGGATTTATTGTTTCTTTTACCATCCAAAGTGTTGGCTCTACTGCTCTGCGAGTTCCAAAATTTTGTAATAATTTTGGATCTGTGGGACCAAAAAACCTTCTTGTCATTGCATTCTGTTGGCGATACTGTGAATTGACCCATTGCCAGTTGCCCACAGCTTTACAGCAGTCTTCCTATTTCTAGGATTAGCTGTGATTTCTGCCAAAGAATAATCCTAATACTATGTTGTTGTGTCCTGTATTTGTAGATCCAATGCTCCAATTATTTCCATAAAGTACTCGTTTCTGTGAAGAGGACCACAATGCTTGGCTCGAATTTGAATGTTTTATGGTACTGTATATTCTGGAGCACTTAAATTACGGTGATCTGTTATCCTGACTAACTACGCACAAGAATAGGTCATAAACCGTTTCCTAACACTCAGTACCAGCTTCAATGATGCTACGTTTTTAAATGGAACAAATTAACTGCGATATATGCTTCCAGCTTCAATGATGCTACGTTTTTAAATGGAACAAATTAACTGCGATATATGCTTCATGCACCGGACGTGAAAGCAACTGAACTGTTTTGCATTGAAAGCACAACTTGTTTATACTTGCCACGTACTATGCCTACAAGAAGAATTCCACCCGGTTTTAATCTACTCCTTTTCTTTATTCATCTTGTTTCCTTTACAGATGAGTATGATGTAAGGCAGCTCCAGTTTTGTTAAATTAAGTTATCATAAAGTCATACATTGTAACAACACACATGCGTATGCCGTTATTCTTGCCCATTACATTATTTTTGTCACCCAAGTATGACACTATGCAATGTTAAATCTTCACCAGTTGTGATCCTCAGGTTCCACGAGAAAAGAACATGAATTCTTGAAATCAGTGTTGACCACTAATGAGCAATGCTGCAGACCACTAATGAGGAAAGGCGATCAAGACTGGGTGATTTTGCTATTGCGCTCCTTTGCATATACCGCAAAGCGTTGTAAACCTTTAAGAAGTACTTCTTCAAGGAAGGGCTTCAGTGCCTGTTGAATGACGGCTAGATTAATCAGTTCACCCATCAGCAACAGTTATCAGAATATAGCAATATGTCAAGGTGCGTATGCCGCTTACAGATGCAACCGGGGCTAGAATTTCAGGAATTTCATACGCCACAGTCAACTGCATTTAGTAATAAGATGGAAAATCATGACCCTTAAGTTTAATCAACAATAGGTGTGACAGACTCGCGGGGTCAGAGTGCTCACTTGTACTCTACAAGACGATGGGGTTTTAGGGAAGAATCTGACAGCACCCCTGCCAGCACGTAAAATTGGTTACTTTAACTCCCAAGATTGGAAACCACTAGGGATTCACAGAATTACTGTAGCAACCCAACAAAGTTCAAAATGAACTACAAGTGTATCCTCCACCCAAGTTTTCTAAAAAAATTGTGAATGGTATTTTCTATAAATTTGATCACCTTTAACATTCTGCAAATTACATATTATAAACATATTTTTCATTTTGAATCTAAAATAAAAATCTCATGTTGTTATAGTTGATCGAAATTATAAAAATTATTAGTCACAGCAAGAAAGAAAAGTTAACCAAATCACCAAACCTATAAATATATAAACTTCTAATGGTTGGAGGGAACAACACTGTATGCAATAACTGAAATTTATTTAACATTTACCTATTAGGAAGACCTTCAAGAGATCGCCAATGGATCTTTTGGTTTTTAATAGGCTGAAACATAAAAGAAAACTTATATAAGGCTCTTCCTAAGTAGGTACTTAGGGTACCGCTGAATACTCACAGCTAAATTATATAAGCCTTTTTGTAGCAGGTACTTACTGTCATATTTCGAGCAAGCCAAGAAAACTCAACATTCCGACCAAATACCTCATACTTCAGACTCCAACGTGAAAGATCCGGTTTATCTTCAAGGACCTGTACCATGTTTGATAGCTTGAATAATTATGTGTGATCACTTAAATAGCCATGTTTGATTGCTTAAGTATATGTTGAGCTAACTTAATGACAAGGAAAGAGTGAAACATTACATAGAAAAATAGATGAAGGAGCATGCAACATTACAGACTTCATAACTTTTCATCTAACTGATAAATGGAATGCAATATACCACTAAATCAATGCAGACATTGATATGCGTGAATTGCTCCTTATATGACTTTGTTTATATATTCATGACTCACTAAAAGAAAACATCATTGTCCACATCCAGCAATGAAAGGATTGTTGGTGAAATGTGAAGTGAAGATATGTTGACTAAAGCACAATCACCTTGACCGATGAGATGAATGGCATCCATTGAGGAATGGCCTCACGTTCTGAATAACACTGATAGGCCACTGAACAGGGTACTTCAACTTCAAGCTCAGTGCTGTTGCCATGACAACAATATTGGGTCATAAATATTGTAGGAAAAGTTGGTGTCCAAAGTTCTGTCAGATTTATTGTAGGTAAGCAAAAAAGTTCAGCTGGTAGTTGCACAAAAAAAAATCCAAGAATTTACTGTTTAGTTGGACCAAAACTGTCGATACAGGATTAATTTTTATAGCGACCCAAAATTCTAGGGGTTATTATTTTCATGTTGCACTACCTCCAGGAATAGCCAAATTGCAAAAGAAGTTATTCACAGCACAACAGAAGTTCTACCTCATGATAAAAGGAATATTTATCAATCACATAGATTAGATACCGCTTGGATATGATAGGATGTATCTAAACGTTGGGCCCTCCAAAATCCAGCCTTATCCAATAACAATTTGAGGGTTTGAGGCTGCCCAAAAAATGAGGAATACTCATCTCAAGATTGCATAAGTCATTAGTTTGCTGCTTTTAATGAAATCAGCACACCCTGCATTTCATCCCGAATCTCCGATAATCAATCTTTGCATGGCACAAGATTTATAATCATACTTCTCTTCAAGCAAAGCTTATGCTTGCGATTTTCAATCACCTTGCAGAGTAAGCTCGATCAGCTAATTACAAGGAAAACGGGAGAATTTTGTTCGGGACAGCCGGTACCAAGTAACATTAGCACTGCAAGAAGTACAGAATGGAACATGAAAGAAAAATATCATTCCCACTGGAACCAGAAATCTCCAGCAATCATGACATTTCACATAGCATGAACCGGATCCCCAACAGTGGCATGGGGATGGTAAGCAATCAGGCAAAATGAGGAAAAGAGACGTACGTGCACTCTTGCCACTCCGCGGCCACCGGGGAAAACAAGACCGGCCTCCCAACAGGCCTCGCTATCGCTCTTACCCTGCAACTGTTCACCCTCCCTTCCCATCTCCTCCTCATCCACCACCGGCTGCTGCTGGTAATGGAGACCTTGCTCCGCGACGGCGTCAGGCCCAGAGAGGGCGAGGACGCGGCGACACCATCCAGGCCTCCCTTCCCTGCAGCCGCATGATAGCACAAGGCGGCTCCGGCTGCCATGTCTGCTACCTTCTCCCTCCCCTCTACAGTCTCCCCTCCTCGTGTCCCCAGCTGTATGGTCGTGCAGCTCTAGTGCATCTGGCGACTGGCGACCACAAGAATATCCAACGAGCTGCTGCTAGCGTGGTGTGCTCGAGTGGGGTGGCTCAGCCTGAGCTTTCAGACACACTGACGCCAACAGTTATGCTCGTATAGATTTTCCGTGTAATACACTGTCAGACTAAGAAGCATAATAAATCAGGTAGTGTTAATCATGTATGCACCACATGCTCTGGCGTAACCATTCTCTAATGTCCAAAAACTGAAAATGAAAAAAGAATCATGCCGTTTGTTCCCCTTCCTGCAGAAACAAACTTTTTACTGCCTTAGGAGTACCTCGGTTTTGTGAAACTATAGTAATTATAACCGGATGTCACAAGATCGATATTCAGAAAGGGTACATCTAGCTCCCAGTGATATAGGGACATACTATCTTCATTCAGATTATTAAGCAGGAACTGAAAGAGACAAGCAGACATCGACAAAATGGTTTCTATCATTAGAAATGTCTGCAAAAAAAGGGCAGATAAGAAACTTCAAAGATGACATTTCAGATATGAGTGTTCTAAACTTAAAAGTAAGATGGATACCAAAAGTTCAACTAGTGGATATGAAATAGCATAGGAAATGTGAAATGACGAAAATTAACCTACAGATATGCACCATTGCATTTTTCTCAAGAAACTTTGTCACATCCATAATGCCATTCGACAATCATAAATCTTCAAATTTATGGATCTTCAGGTTCCATACAAGAACGGAACTGAGATTCTTAAAACTTAAATGTCAAACGATGATCAAGGTTGAGGGATTTTGGTACTACGCTCCTTTGCATATGTTGCAAAGCTTTTTAATCCTTTATGAAGTAAGCCTTCCACAAATGGTTTCAGTGCCTGGTGCATCATGGTCAGGTCGATCAATCAAAGGATCTAGAGCATATGAATTGTCTGCAACAGCTGCTCCGGTCAAACATATGAATTGTACAAATGCAACTTACCGATGCAACTAGAGCGAAATACTCAGGAACTTCATATGCCACATTCAACTGCACAAGGTAATAATGAAACAAACGTCGTGTCTTATTGATCTTTGGTTGACAATAGGTGTTGCAAATTCACAGTGCTGAACTCTCACCTGTACTCTACAAGAGGATGGGCTTTTAGGGAAGAATCGAACAGCGCCCCTGACAAGCAAAATTGGTTTACTTTACCTTTCACGGTTTTGATAAAATACAAATAATTGGAACAGCTAACCATCCGGAGTTACAGATGTAAGAGTTGAAACCTACTTATTAGGAGGTCCGTCAAGAGACCGCCAATGGATCTTTTGGTTTTTAATAGGCTGAAATGCAAAAGAAAATGATGTCACTGAATTTCACAGTACTGATGAAAGTCTTGAGATAGAAGAAACTTACCGTCATATTTTGAGCCATCCAAGAGTGTTCTACATTACGGCCAAGTATTTCGTACTTCATACTCCATCGTGAAAGATCTGGTTTATCTTCAAGGACCTGTAAATTATTAACTACATAACCTTTTTTACGGAAACTAATGAAAACTAAAGCTATGTGAAATAACATCTAATAAAACGTCTGCACAACAAGTATAACATCACTAGAAATTAAATATAGTCAATGTCAGGAGATGATGTTTGGACAAAAGGAAGAAGAACAGATAAACAGAAGAAAGGAAGTATGATCTAGTTTTATGGACAAGAGAAGTTATATACATCATATAGTCCATATGGATTTTGTAGTCTTCAATATAATAACACCCACTCTAGTAAAAATACTTGTGTGGAAAAGGTAGTCTAACTTATTAACCTTTGACTATCAAAAAGATATTTTGGAGGCAAAAAAATTGTATGTGTAAATTAGTCTTAAAAAACATGAACTTTGGTAATTCCATATTTTTGGATTATGTTAAATATAATTTACGAGAAAATAATTCAGCAAGCTTTCTTTGAAGACCATATTTGCCAGAAATGTCAGGCACTTGATTGGATGGAATGTGTACATAATTTGTTCAACTTCATTTAAATGTTCATTTTACTACAATGCAACAACTTGAGTTGTTCGGAAGAGTAAATTGAGCCAAGATTTTATTTAGGTGATCAAACGGACAAAGTGAATTATTTAGGGAAATAAATGGGCTTTCCCTATAGGAAACATATTTTGCATTATGTATTGACTGTATTCTTGTACAACATGCAAATATACCCTCAACTTCTACATAAAAAAAGGAATTGTTCTGGTTACAATGAAGAAAAAAAGTACATTGTATTATAAAGCCTTTTCCTTGTACATGCAACTATGGTTGCTTTGATTTTTACAAAGGTCCGTCACATGTTGTGATTTCTTATCATTAATTAAGAAGGGAAAAACATTGCAATATTTCCTTAGTAACGTTTCATGTAAACAAATGTTTTCCAAATATAAATTTTCTTGCTAAACCACTTGCATATATTTTGTTCCTTGTTATATGTATATCACTGCTATTTTTTTCTTGCATATATTTTGTTCCTTGTTATCAATGTGAAATAACATCTAATAAAATGATTTGTGTTAGCAGAAAGATGTATTTTCAGCCTTGTATATTTAGTGACTGGTCTTGTGGTTTCACACAAAAACGGATATGGGATTGACTATATTTACATCAAGCATAACCTAGCCGACATAAATAAATAACGACAATGAAAAACATTATCTCCAACTAATAATGGTTCATGTATGGTCTATATGAGAGTGGCAGAAACTTTTGGAAGTGCGGGGAAAAAAATCAATTCCTTGTGAAACAGCTTGACAACGCTATTTTGTTTCAGTATCGTAAAAATGCTTAATCTTTTGTTTGTAAACCATGGCTCCTCAAAAGCTGATTTGAAATTTTCAGATGACGACTGTACGTGGTATAAAGCTTAACAATTACCTTGACAGACGAGATCATTGGCATCCATTGAGGAACGTTCTCGCGTTCCAAGTAACATTGATAGGCCACTGAACATGGAACATCAACTTCAATCTCGGTGCTGTTGGAAAGAAAATATTCAGGCTTAAAATTCACAAGGTATGAAAAGCTGATGAATGAATCTGTTAAATTTATAGCAGTTGATATAGCAAACTGGTTGTTGCGAACCAAACTGCGCTTTGGAGGATCGAAACCATCAATATGCTAGGAATTTTATCAAGAGCCGTCCAGAACGCAATACTCATCGCCATATACGGAGTATAAAGCAACGTAGAATGACCTAAGCTCAATCGGCCAAGGAAAATGGACGAGCTTTTTCCAAGTCAACTATGAGTCATTTTCACTCATTTCATGCGAATCTCAGAAAGTCCAACCAGAACCAGAAACTTACAGCAAATTCATCCCCAAAAATCTTGGCACTTGGCATGACATGATCAGATTCTAGGCCCTAACACTGATGACATAGGTGCGAGAACCAAATAAAATGGAGGATGAAGGAAACGTACGTGCATTCCTGCCACTCCATGGCAACAGGAGAGAACAAGGCAGGAATCACCACTGGCCTTGCTTTTGACCTGCTGCAGCTGCTTGTCTTCCCCTCCCATCTTCTCCTCAGCCACCACCGGCTGCTGCTACTAATGAATAACACCTTGCTCGGCGGTGATGGGTGCAGCCACTGCTGCCGCATGCCCACAGATGGAGATGATGCAGAGGCGGCCTCGAGGCTTGCCATTCCCTTCCCTCTCCCTCTCCCTCCCTGTGTGTTTCTCTCAAAAGAATATGCGCTGCTTTCAAAAAAGGAAAAAGGAAAAAGAATATGCGTTGAACTTCAGATCAGACCTGGCTCACTGCGGTCGCTCCGGCTGAGCTTTCAGGTAAAACTGACGCGAGCAATTTTGTCATATGAACGACTCAATTTTTTTGTTTGTTATATGGACGAACTCTGGTTGTTTGTCTTCCCTGTCATATAAATTTATTTCGATATGCAAGCTCTTAAGCTAATTTAGTCCCTGGTGGTTAGGAAGATCACATGCATGTGCAGTATCACCCTGTGGTACATGTTCTTCCCTCACATGGCCAAGCAGACAGAAACTGACAAAATGCTGTCTATCATTATCTCAAAATAATGTAACAACAAACGGGTGGAGACGGAGCACGAAAGACAATACATTTCAAATCCTACATATCATCCTCCCGCAAATCAGATGTCTTTCGTTTTGCCATCATCGACAGCCGAGCATCCCTCTCGCGCTCAAACTCCCGATAATCAGCCCGCTGCAAGAACGATACCTTTTCGAGATACTGGTTCGAGCTCTTCTTGTAAGCGTCCAGCTCTTCCTCCACGCCTTTGTTATCTCCTTTGTACTCTCCCCAGTCTTTCTTCGTCTTGTCCAGCACACTCAACTTCTGTTTCTTCTTTATCTGCTCAAGAATGTTATCAAGAGCAGTTTGGGATGCACCTGCTGCCTTGGCCTTCTCGATTGCCTCTTTTGAATCAGCATCCACTAATTTTTTTATTTCAATGTCCTTGCCAGCAAAGTCCCTTACCTCAGTTATCTGTTGTATCATACAGAAACAGAATATTAGCAATGTCACATCACTGAGTGTCAAAACTTTGTCATCTAATTGCCCAACTACCTGCAAGAAAGTGGCCACGGGACACACTTCTATGTTATTCCTACTCTAGAACCAGTTGAACTGAGTACACTAAAATAAATATGAAACAGTACAGGACACGCGTAAGGACACTTGATATAAAATGCAATATACCAATACATTTTTCATGGGACATTTATTTTAACACTAGATGATTCAGTAATAAAAGTAAGGGACGCATGATGTTGACAGGTAGAAATTACCTCCACTTTCCCTCTTCCTGATGCCACAGCCAAAGCATCTTTGACAGCTGCAAGAGCATTTGCAGCAAGTTTTTTGGCGTCCTCACTCATTTCATGCTGTCTCTTTTGTTGCCCATTTTTTGGGCCTTGATCACTAGTAGAAGCCTTACTCGGTGAAAGGCCAAGAACAGTCATCCAATTCTACAGGAAAAATATCCAAAAAACAATGATAAAATTTAAAAATTCATCCATCAGTGGTGTCATAAATCCATGAATACAAATATAAACATCATACGACATGACATCAACATGCTCAGATAAAAGAATGCTTACTCACATTGTTAGACTTATTTTTCTTTTCTTTTGCTGCTGTACTGAGCTTTGCCATTGCTATTTTGGGCATCTTGTTAGGCAATCCACTGTTCATTTTCTTCCAAACATCCTCCACACGTGATTTCGAGTCTGTCAGAAGAAGGGTTACAGTTCAGGCCAACAGACTGTGTGTTTATTTCTAAAGAGCAATAATAACTGTGCACAAGAATCTATACGACACTGTGCAACACAGATACGGCTCATGCTTTGTATTCCTCTGTTTGAGAGATTTAACATTATGATAGGGGAATCAGTTCAATGTTAAGCTAATCCCCCTGTCGTAAAGTCAATATTTACCAAACGCAGGGAGCACATGTCACAGTTTCATTTCCTTCGCAAAAATATCTAAATGGAGACCTCATTAAGGTGTACAGAAACACATATTTCGAAACATAGAGAGTAACTGAAGCATGGCAACGAGCTAACATTGTATTAGTGTACACACCTGCATTGTGGGACTCTTGACCAGCATTTGCAGAAGCTGGAAGTGTTTCATCGATGACCTGTTTTCCTCCTGGCAATGCCACAAACTAGATAAGTAACATCCACACAGCTTACAACACGAAAAGAATGACATACAAATTATCCCAGGGCTATAAAATAATGTTTGGGGGTCTGAGTAGGCTGTAGCACTTTCAATGGGTGTATTTTTATTTATTCTGCCTTTTCAACATGCTTTCAATTAAAACATCAGCTCTCCAGGACCATTGCCCTTGAATAGAAACATGGATAGACTCAAAAGATTGAAAGACCAAATATTCAAAATTCAAAAGTGCGGTAGAGTGCTAATCCACACCACTAAACATCTTAAAATCTTTTAGGTGCTTTTATTATCCTGTGCACCAAATTCAAATGACTTGAATTGATCCTAGAAAATCTCCGTCGAAATCTTTTCTCTTGTCCAAACTAAGGGATTTGTTCAAGTCACTGGAATACGATGTTTTATGGTTCCATGCCTAGAATGCTATTTCATTTCTCTATTATCAACAGTGGCATGATGAAGTAACAGGACTAATGCCACGTTCTGGCACGCACATATTACCTATTAGCAGTGGAGAATGTTGAAAACAATAGGGACTCAAAAGATTGAAAGACCAAATATTCAAAACTCAAAAGTGCAGTACAGTGCTAATCCACACCACTAAACATATTAAAATCTTTTAGGTGCTTTTATTATCCTGTGCAACAAATTCAAATGACTTGAATTGATTCTAGAAAATC
>JAUNZO010000865.1:0-152500 GCA_031894775.1 Chloris gayana | reverse complement strand
TGTGGTTGACTGGTACCTAGCTTATGACATGCATGTTTTATAGTTATTACATGGCTTCATCTGAAAATTTTTATGTAGTATCATTTCCCTAACTTGTTGTCTCCTTTGTAGCACCATCTAATATCTTATGGTTGTCTCTTTCAGATGAGCTTTTGTTGAAATGTGATTTGAAATACACCTTTGTTTATATTGTGCTTCAAAAATCTTAAGAGTTTTTTATTTGGCTGTTGGTTTTGTGATGTTAGTTGGTTGCATGGCTGTGTTCCTGTGAGGCTGTGATCAGATGTCTTTTACTAAACTGATACATGGATCCATGCTGTGTAACTTCATTTTATGCACAATTTAACGAAGATCAGGACATCATCTCAGACAACATGTTCCATTGCATGGTGGAACATTGTTTCCAGCTGCTTTCCTTTGTTTCTGAGTCAGGGAGAACCATAATATCCTGTCTACCTGCCTACCTTATTCTATATCAGTGATGGTTGCCTGGTTTGTCCATGTTGCATTTGAAATGTTGTGATGTTAAAATTCTGAAAGTAGTTTCTATTGTTCTTTCATTGTGCCCACGTTTCTGTGCTGTTTGAACAGGGGATGTTTGATGAATAAAAATTTTTAATATAATTTTATTGACCTGTTGGTCGTTAAATGCTCATCACGTTAGTATATGAAGTTATTGTGGTGGATTATGATACTGTGAGCAGCCAGTTATTGTTACCTAAACCTGTCACCTTACATCAGGCTGCAATGAGCTCAAATCGGCATACTCAAATCATTCTGCAGTTATGACTTACAGTCCCTGCATCAATGTCAATGGTTGGCTCATCGATTTGATGGTTGATTTTGGTGTGTTTATTTACTGCAATTGCAAGCCTTTGTTGCTTTGATCTGACGTTTTGAAAATGATTACCTCCGGCTGCATTGCAACTTGGCCGGTTTGTGGTATCTCAAGCTTCTGTCGTTCCGTTTTCCCTGCCAAGCTTCAGTCCGGACGAGCTCCTGAGCTTTCAATCCCCGATACTTTACACAAGACAGCAGCTTGGCGACTAATCGGACAGGGACTGTTTCTGCACTCAACGAGTCTTCTGTTTTTCCTGCCAAGCTTCAGGCCCTGTTTGGCGTAGCGGATGCTTTTCCGCTTTTTCCACAAGCGCTGCCTGGAGAAGTGCTGGCCCGCTTGTCCAAAACTACGCTGTTTCCAAAAGCTTGATGAACAGAAGCGGCCTTGTTTGGCGTTCTTCGCTTTTTGCTCGAGCGGTCGTTGACTCGAAATTCCGTCGGTCGTCTTCGACCCCGATGGAAATCACAAAAGGCGGCAATAGATCCTGGGTGGCAGCAGCGAAGCTTGAGGCCCAGCTCAACGACGACCATGAAGGAACGGGGTCGGGGCAGGTGATGGAGAAGTGCCATTCGATGGTATCCGGCGTTCCTTGGTCTTAGATCGATCGGCGGAGGCGAGAGAAATCAAGCGACGCCGGCCAAATCCATGAGTTTTGATCCGATTCGCGCCGCTCCGGACGGATTTGCGAGCCGCAAGGCAGGAACATGACTCGCGGCCTCGGTAGAGGAACACGACGAGGGAGGACGCGGCTTGGGGAGGGATCTCGAGAGGTCAAGAGCGATGGCGGAGTGTAACAACCCTAAATAATAAACATGCATTCCATGTCATCCATGATCATGTCATCATGTGCATTTGGAAGAATATTTAATTATGTTAAGACGTGCACATAAAATAATAAAGTTAACTTAAGTTAAAATCCAAAGTTCTTAAGAGAAAAAAATTAAATAAAAGTAATTATGGAGTTTTAACATTTTATGTTGGTGAAACATAAAGATAAAAGATTTCCGGAGTTGCTAAGAAATTATTTTTTTATTTTGTAAAAAGGTCTACAAGAAATAATGCAAACTTCTCTTTTAATTTCAACTTGAATTTTTAGTTCGAAATTTATTTGGAATTTGAACTTCGTCTTAAAAGGAAAAAGATCCAAAACATTCTCAAATATATCCCTGAATTTTCGCATAATTTTTCGAGCAATGGAAGTATGTTTTTCAATTAAGTAGAAACGGAAGGACGTTTTTGCAAAATTTACAAAGCGAGGCCGGTGGCCAACTTTCTTTCTGCTTCCCCGAACCGACTCCCTTGCCGCACCGCCTCACCCCGAGCCACCGCACCGGCGCCGGCCGCGCGCCTCGCCCGGCCATGCCACGCGGTGTTTCTCCGCCACCTCACCCCCTCCGACCGTGGGGATAAAACCGGACCACTGCTCGTCCCTTCTCTCTCTCGGGCCCCTCTTCCGAACGCCGCCGCCCTGCGTCTCCTCGGCCGCGCTGCCGGCAGGCCGTCTCCCGCCACCCCCGCTCAAGCCGCTTCAGCAAAAAGTTCCGCATGGACGTGATGGAACCTCACGGGGTCCCCATTCACGCCCTTGTGCGCCGAGCCCGAGAATCGGCGCGAGTTTTCCGGGAGGCCGTCACCATGTTGCCACGGCCGCACCGCCAAATTTGTCTCCCACGGGGAACCATTCCGCACGCTTATTGCTTCCACGGCCGTGCAACCTCCCCGGGCCTCTTCTACAAACTCAACAACGAGTTTCGTCCATCGAGTGCCGCGGATTTCATCGTTTTCCCCAAACTCGGACCGCCGCCGGTTTCGCCTCGCCGGTGAAGTCCACCCTCCGGCTGTCTTCGGGGCCACCCATCCCCGTGCCGGTGTTCTCCTTCAACCAAGGAAGCTCCTGGAGGTGACGGTGTCCTCTTTGGTCCACTAACTCACCGCCGGTGCCCCGCCGAACGTCTCCTCCGCCCGCCGCTCGCCGTAGGCGTGTTTCCGGCCGGGTTCCGGTGCAGCTGACCCCACCACGGTGATCTCCACGTCGCCGGAGCCTCCGAGCCCCTCCCCGTGTTGCATCCCCTCTTCCCGCACTCCTCCGGCGACGCCGCCGCAGTCCTCCGGCCGCCACTCGCCATGGCGAGGCGAGCTCGGTTGAGTCGGGCCGCGCATGTCTAGGCCGCACGCAAGTGATGGGCCGTCCGGCCCATGGCCCAAATAGATTTGGCCCAAGTGAGCACCCTGTTTCCTTTTCGAATTTATTCAATTTCGGATTGTTTCCAACTTCGAAAATTCATAGAAAATTCCACAAATATCAGAAAAATGCCAAACAAAGTTCATTAGACTCATAAAATTATTCTCTATTTGATTATGAATTCAAATACCTATTTTGAGAAATTATATTTTCATAGTTTGATTAATCCCCTTTCTTTACTTAAGATAAACTATTATTTTATGTTAATTATTAATTGATTTTGAAAAATAAATTTCTTTAAAAATTAGAGATACTGCAGACGAAAGTGTTTGTGAAAACTGTTTTCCAAAATTCAACATAAACACCGTCATTCATGTGATTCCAATTTAGTACCCTATGTATCATTGATTAATAATTAATCATGAATTGTTAAACTAATGCACATGATTAATGGTTAATTAATGAACATGAGTATTGGTTAATTAATAAACAAGATTAATTGTTAATTAATGACCTTGATTAAGCAATAATTAATGAGCATGATCAATTATTACTTACTTGCTTAATGAACATGATTAATTGTTAATTACTAATTGCAAAGTAATAAGCTTAAGTAAGGAGTAATTGCTAATTAACGATCTTGGTTAATACAATCATTGCACGTCATGTCATATCCATTCATGCATGCATGATCGGTAAGTCGCAACGTATTGTTGGTCGACCTAGGTTCAGCGTGATCGAGGTTCAGTCAGAGGTCGAGGCGGAAGACGGGAAATCTCGAAGTCGACCAACACACGAGAAAGCTAACTCCGACGCGAAGCCGAGGCAAGCCCGGTGCATCCCACCTATGTTTTTAAAGTCTTTTCTTTTATCACGGTAATGAGTCGTGATTGTGCATTAGGTTATAGGAGTTGCTTGATACCCTAGATGCATGAGATAGGTTTCCATTTGTTTATGCTATACTTGGTGCGGGTAGCTCCATTGAGTTCGATAACTACTAAGCTTATGTCTTAGGGCACCGGTAGAAGTCGAGTGGTGGTGACACTACTCGCGAGATATAGGGTATTGGCTGTTTTAATTATTGCTAAGAGGAATGATAAGAGAAAGTTGAAGTTGAGAGTGAAGTTAATGAAGTGGAGACCGGACGGGCCCCGTAGGAGAAAGGGCAAAGACGGAGTTAAGGTCTTGCAAGGTGGTAGCCCCGTACTGTGTCGGTCAAGGACCGTACCGTTGTCGGCTTAGTTGAACAAGTTTGAACGTGCCGTACTACATGCTTTGGTATCATGGGCCCGACAAGGTGATGTACCCTATCGCCCCGAGAGATGTAGCATAGCCAACTCTCTTTTACTTGGCTGTTAGTGAGAGGATAGTCTCACGGGAGGAAGATGGGTCGACCACGAGGATAGTCGTGGCGTCGCCATACTTCGGGGAGTTGGAAATGGCTAGTCTGCTGTCGAGTGCTAGCGGGAAAAGTTGTCGTATACGATCGGTGTGATGCGTATACGTCGTGTAGTCGGGTTTTGCCAGCTGGTATAAATCGATTCGAATCGCTGTCCCTCGCAGATAATGAGTACCGCTTGTTTAGCTCGTCACATCGTAGTAAATACTTGGAAGATGAAGATGAGGGTTAAAAGGATAAGCCGATCTATATGATCTTGTCTTGCAAACTTGTTTGCAATAGTGATAGGTGCAAACATCCAAGCTATTGAACTTTACCGAGCTAAAACTTGAAAGTAAGGATCAACCATTAGTGCTTGTTTCGCAAGAGAGTCAACTCCACGACCGGAAAGCCTTTGCATACTAGGCGTCGGCCTTAGCGTGCTCGTTGACGGGTCGGTCTTGCTGAGTATTAGAATACTCAAGGTTTGTTCGTTATGTTTTTCGGGACCGAGTCGTGCTTCCACGACTGTCACGGTAGTTGTCCGGAAGAGGAGCCGTGTTCGAGAGTGGTTCCCTCAAGTGGGAACAGGACCCGACGTCCTGAGCAAGGAGTATCGTGATGTACGACGGGCTCGGTACATCACGCTAGTGATCTTGTTGTAAAGTACAAGTTTCCGCTGCAAGACTCGTAGATTGTTAAACTTCATTAATGTATTATGCTTCCGCTTGTACAATGTTTGTATTTCGAAAACCTGGTTGTATTATACCATGATGTATATACTACGGCTTGTATGAGATGATATTTCTGTTGTAACTCGCTTAGTCGAGTGTCCTCTGTACCGATTCCTGGGTGTCCGGAGGGATGTCACGACTGGTATCGGAGCGGTTCGAAGGCAACGAGTTCATCATTACAAGCTTGTTTTCAAATCTTAACACGTTTAGAATACGAGAGAGTACGGAGCCCTATAAGGATGTAGAATAGTTGGACTTTTTACTAAGCTGTTCGATGTTCGGGTTACGGGAAAGTGCTAACTATTCGTTATAGTTTTATATGCTATAGTACGTATAGTTAGTTTACCGAGCATGCATCATGTCATATTGAGTGCTATAATAAAAAAAGTCTGGGGTTATACTTTTTAGTGTCGTAGTGTAGAGTTAGTTCCCTATGGAGGACATTAGAAGAAGTTTATGCTAGTGTAATAGAAGGCAGGAAGAATTCTCGCACGAGAGGCAATGGAATGGGGAATTTAAGGGTTAGTCTACGGATGATCAAAGACAATCAAAGACAGGGACGATCATGTGTAGTTATCATGGAGCCCCATATGAGAGCTACGGATTTAAAGGGATAGATTAAAGACGCCGAGTATGAATGGAAGCTATAGGTGAATCTTGGGATGAATAAACTTGCAGCTGCCAAAGAGATAGTTAAACAACTAGGTGTAGATTTGATAAGACACATGAGGAGATACTGGATCTTGAACAAGTCAATAACTTCCAAAGGAAGAGCAGGAGGATGAAATGTATGGGTAGAAGAATCCAGGAGCTAGTTACCAATGCCATTTCGATCGCTCTATGCCTCTTCCGAGCGGATGATCGGTTAACTACCACTTGTAGCCACCAAAAGTTCTCTTTCCCTCTCCGAGTAATAGCCATTTTGATTTCCGTTCGGACTCTTCATCTCGACGGAATCTTCCGGATGATAAATACCGGTGTTATGAGATGACTATTCCTGGTTTGAAAGTCATTCTCCTTCTTTCACTCAATTGCATTCGGAACTTATCTTTCCTTGAAGTTCTTGAGTGTTTTCCATTGAAGAAATAATCATCACCTTTTCAACTAGACTAAGTTGTACCGAAAGCTAGTTTGGAAATGTGTGTTTTGTATTTTTAAATTGCCATTTTGTCTTTGAATTGTGCCGGTTCGTCCGGGCGCTTCTCAAAGTCAAACATGAGCGGTATGGAAATGCATACTCTATTTTGAAACTAGAAGAGAATCCGGATACAATGTTCTTCCGAACGGATGGCGTATAACCTATGTTACGCAACCGGAAAGAAGAGTACTATCTTGGAAACTCATCGGTGCAAATATCCTTGTAAATATCTTAAGCTTATATTCCCTTCAACACCAAAACAGACTGAAAGCACCGTCGCATCTTTTGGCAATCCATGTTGTCCTTAATCTCAAACCATTCCAGTTCAATCTTTCCTTCATCATTGACTTTCACCAACCTCTTGTAAATCTCTTGACTCCTGAATAAGTGCGGATTTCCGATCTCGGCATGAAAGTGGTAGATATTGACACCAAATACCTTGACATTCTAAATTGGGATCGAGGCGTTAGTATCAATGAGTTGTAAGTGAAGCTATACTCATGAAGGATGCTCTTCGTGCTCATCGGGAAGAGACGACTAAGAAGATAGCAGCCGGTGAACAAGGAAGTAAGGTACTCTCCAACTATTATCTAGTCTACATTTCTGCAACAGATCCGAGGTTCGAGCCTCGGCCATCGGGTTCCATTTCTTACCGGCCACCTCGAGCATCAGCAACGAGATGTTCTCCCGTTCAGCGGTACGACAATCGGACTCGGTGAGTATACGTCCTTATCCTCGACACCCTAACCCGCTGATCATCTATGCTATAATGATGGTTGTCTTGACCACTCGGCTCAAGGAGGTGTCGCGCCAACAAAGCGAGAATCATGCAAGTAAAAATAAGATGACGACTGGTCATGTCAACTTTACCACATTCAAGGAGATTCCGAAAGGATCACGATACCTTTGAAGTCGGGTCGTAAGGATTACTCCACCGCCTTTACTGATCGATGGATGAAGTATTATAAGGCGAGTACGGGATATAGATGCTTTTGCAGCTCATCCGAACTCTCCTCTTCATGGACGAGATTGTCTTCGATTGACTTCTTCCCAAGCTATTTTTCCGGTGATCTATAAAACTACTGGTAAAAGTTTGGAAGACATTTCTGCAGTTTGCGAATACCTTGATGTTCTCCGGAAGACTTACCAGGTTTACACCTGATCGGGCGATGAGAGTTCAAGGGAGAACTTCAACCAAGGACTGCATCTATATCAAAACCGTATAGGATGCCACCCAATGAGTGGCGAAGTAAAGGTGCAAGTGAAGAAATTACTTGGATAAGAGATATATTTGCCCAAGTTCATCCCTATAGAGATGCCGACCTTGTTCGTGAAGAAGAAGGACAAGACATTGAGGCTATGTGGGGATTATTGACCTTTGACTGCAGTGACCATTAAGCACAAGTATCCACTTTCTCGGATTGACATCCTGTTTGATCGGTAGATGAGAGCAAAAGTGTTTTCCCGGACAAATCTTCACTCAAGCGGATCTAAACATACGCCAACGAAGATGGCTAGAGCTGATAAAGGATTGTGAGATTGAGGTTCACTACTATCTCGAGAAAGCCAATGTTGTAGCCGACGCCTTGAGTCGAAAGGCTCATTGCAACAATCTCATCGCTCGGCTATTAACCGAAGCACTCGGAAGAGGAAATTAGCGAGCGTGGTCTCCGGATTCTTCCGTATGGAACCTTGACCAACTCGGCTCTGGTTCCTACCATTCGTGAAGAAGTGGTAGCAGCTCAGCGAGAAAGATGCTTGGTATGGAACACATCGAAGACGACTCCGGAAGGGTGAAGTCAAGTGTTTCCAAATAGATGACGAAGGTGTTATCTGGTTCAAGAATAGGCTAGTAGTGCCTAAGAACTTGGAACTTAGCCAAAAGATAATGGATGAAGCCCATACGTCCAAGTATTCTATTTATCCTGGAACCAACAAGATGTATCAAGACTTAAAGGAAAGATTCTAGTGGACAAGAAGGAAACGGGAAAATAGCGAGGGTATGTCCGTGAGTGAAACACTGGTCGATGAGTGAAAGCGGATCATCGGGAGCAAACAGGTCTACTTCCATCTTTGAGTATTCCGGAATGGAAACAGGAAGATATTAGTAGGGATTTCATTACCGGCTTACCGTTAACTCCACGAAGCACGACTTATTGTGGGTCATAGTGGACGAGGTTGACCAAGGTCAGCTCACTTCAAGAAAGTGCTCGGAATGTCACCATTCCAAGCTCTATACGATCGTAGGCTGTCGTACACTCTGTTAAATTGGTCAAAACTTGGAGTGAGAATAATATTGGGATCGGATCTAGTAAAAGATGCCACGAGCAAGTACGCCTCATTCAGCGGGATCTCAAGAGAGTCAAATCTGGATAGATCAATCATACGGATAAAAGACGCAGAGAGTTAGTATTCGAAGGTGGAAATTGAGCCTATCTTCGAGCATTTCCTACCAAAGGTGTCTAGCGATCTGCAATAAAAGAAGAGCTAGCTCCCGCTACATTGGAGCCTTTCCAATGCCGAAAGAGGTGGATCAATTGCATATCGCTAGGAGTTACCGAGCACACTTATCGGGAATTCGCAAGGCGTTCCACATATCTCAAAGAAAGATGTGTTTCAAACCACTAGTACACATATCGACGGTAAATGTGGAACGATTACAGACGCAGTTAACATCTGCTGAACATCCGATCGAGTGCTCGACACCAAGGATCGAGTGACTCGACATCAAACCATTTGGTTCTACAAAACTCCGCGGAGCCATTCCTCGAAGCTGAAAGCTACTTAGGAACAAGAGGAGTTTCTCCGATCCAATTACCGAGAGATCTTTAGTATCATCGCCTAGTCGCTTCGATCGTGAATCTCGGGACGAGATTCCTATAAGGGGGAGGGCTGTAACAACCCTAAATAATAAACATGCATTCCATGTCATCCATGATCATGTCATCATGTGCATTTGGAAGAATATTTAATTATGTTAAGACGTGCACATAAAATAATAAAGTTAACTTAAGTTAAAATCCAAAGTTCTTAAGAGAAAAAAATTAAATAAAAGTAATTATGGAGTTTTAACATTTTATGTTGGTGAAACATAAAGATAAAAGATTTCCGGAGTTGCTAAGAAATTAATTTTTTATTTTGTAAAAAGGTCTACAAGAAATAATGCAAACTTCTCTTTTAATTTCAACTTGAATTTTTAGTTCGAAATTTATTTGGAATTTGAACTTCGTCTTAAAAGGAAAAAGATCCAAAACATTCTCAAATATATCCCTGAATTTTCGCATAATTTTTCGAGCAATGGAAGTATGTTTTTCAATTAAGTAGAAACGGAAGGACGTTTTTGCAAAATTTACAAAGCGAGCCGGTGGCCAACTTTCTTCTCGCTTCCCAGAACCGACTCCCTTGCCGCACCGCCTCACCCCGAGCCACCGCACCAGCGCCGGCCGCGCGCCTCGCCGGCCATGCCACGCGGTGTTTCTCCGCCACCTCACCCCCTCCGACCGTGGGGATAAAAACCGGACCCTGCTCGTCCCTTCTCTCTCTCGGGCCCCTCTTCCGAACGCCGCCGCCTGCGTCTCCTCGGCCGCGCTGCCGGCAGGCCGTCTCCCGCCACCCCGCTCAAGCCGCTTCAGCAAAAAGTTCCGCATGGACGTGATGGAACCTCACGGGGTCCCCATTCACGCCCTTGTGCGCCGAGCCCCGAGAATCGGCGCGAGTTTTCCGGGAGGCCGTCACCATGTTGCCACGGCCGCACCGCCAAATTTGTCTCCCACGGGGAACCATTCCGCACGCTTATTGCTTCCACGGCCGTGCAACCTCCCCGGGCCTCTTCTACAAACTCAACAACGAGTTTCGTCCATCGAGTGCCGCGGATTTCATCGTTTTCCCCAAACTCGGACCGCCGCCGGTTTCGCCTCGCCGGTGAAGTCCACCCTCCGGCTGTCTTCGGGGCCACCCATCCCCGTGCCGGTGTTCTCCTTCAACCAAGGAAGCTCCTGGAGGTGACGGTGTCCTCTTTGGTCCACTAACTCACCGCCGGTGCCCCGCCGAACGTCTCCTCCGCCCGCCGCTCGCCGTAGGCGTGTTTCCGGCCGGGTTCCGGTGCAGCTGACCCCACCACGGTGATCTCCACGTCGCCGGAGCCTCCAGAGCCCCTCCCCGTGTTGCATCCCCTCTTCCCGCACTCCTCCGGCGACGCCGCCGCCAGTCCTCCGGCCGCCACTCGCCATGGCGAGGCGAGCTCGGTTGAGCTGGGCCGCGCATGTCTAGGCCGCACGCAAGTGATGGGCCGTCCGGCCCATGGCCCAAATAGATTTGGCCCAAGTGAGCACCCTGTTTCCTTTTCGAATTTATTCAATTTCGGATTGTTTCCAACTTCGAAAATTCATAGAAAATTCCACAAATATCAGAAAAATGCCAAACAAAGTTCATTAGACTCATAAAATTATTCTCTATTTGATTATGAATTCAAATACCTATTTTGAGAAATTATATTTTCATAGTTTGATTAATCCCCTTTCTTTACTTAAGATAAACTATTATTTTATGTTAATTATTAATTGATTTTGAAAAATAAATTTCTTTAAAAATTAGAGATACTGCAGACGAAAGTGTTTGTGAAAACTGTTTTCCAAAATTCAACATAAACACCGTCATTCATGTGATTCCAATTTAGTACCCTATGTATCATTGATTAATAATTAATCATGAATTGTTAAACTAATGCACATGATTAATGGTTAATTAATGAACATGAGTATTGGTTAATTAATAAACAAGATTAATTGTTAATTAATGACCTTGATTAAGCAATAATTAATGAGCATGATCAATTATTACTTACTTGCTTAATGAACATGATTAATTGTTAATTACTAATTGCAAAGTAATAAGCTTAAGTAAGGAGTAATTGCTAATTAACGATCTTGGTTAATACAATCATTGCACGTCATGTCATATCCATTCATGCATGCATGATCAGTGAAGTCGCAACGTATTGTTGGTCGACCTAGGTTCCAGCGTGATCGAGGTTCAGTCCGAGGTCGAGGCGAAAGACGGAAATCTCGAAGTCGACCAACACACGAGAAAGCTAACTCCGACGCGAAGCCGGGCAAGCCCGGTGCATCCCACCTATGTTTTTAAAGTCTTTTCTTTTATCACGGTAATGAGTCGTGATTGTGCATTAGGTTATAGGAGTTGCTTGATACCCTAGATGCATGAGATAGGTTTCCATTTGTTTATGCTATACTTGGTGCAGGTAGCTCCATTGAGTTCGATAACTACTAAGCTTATGTCTTAGGGCACCGGTAGAAGTCGAGTGGTGGTGACACTACTCGCGAGATATAGGGTATTGGCTGTTTTAATTATTGCTAAGAGGAATGATAAGAGAAAGTTGAAGTTGAGAGTGAAGTTAATGAAGTGGAGACCGGACGGGCCCCGTAGGAGAAAGGGCAAAGACGGAGTTAAGGTCTTGCAAGGTGGTAGCCCCGTCCGTGTCGGTCAAGGACCGTACCGTTGTCGGCTTAGTTGAACAAGTTTGAACGTACCGTACTACATGCTCGGTATCATGGGCCCGACAAGCTGATGTACCCTATCGCCCCGAGAGATGTAGCATAGCCAACTCTCTTTTCTCGGCTGTTAGTGAGAGGATAGTCTCACGGGAGGAAGATGGGTCGACCACGAGGATAGTCGTGGCGTCGCCATACTTCCGGGAGTTGGAAATGGCTAGTCTCGCTGTCGAGTGCTAGCGGGAAAAGTTGTCGTATACGATCGGTGTGATGCGTATACGTCGTGTAGTCGGGTTTTGCCACGTGGTATAAATCGATTCGAATCGCTGTCCCTCGCAGATAATGAGTACCGCTTGTTTAGCTCGTCACATCGTAGTAAATACTTGGAAGATGAAGATGAGGGTTAAAAGGATAAGCCGATCTATATGATCTTGTCTTGCAAACTTGTTTGCAATAGTGATAGGTGCAAACATCCAAGCTATTGAACTTTACCGAGCTAAAACTTGAAAGTAAGGATCAACCATTAGTGCTTGTTTTCGCAAGAGAGTCAACTCCACGACCGGAAAGCCTTTGCATACTAGGCGTCGGCCTTAGCGTGCCTGTTGACGGGTCGAGTCTTGCTGAGTATTAGAATACTCAAGGTTTGTTCGTTATGTTTTTCAGGACCGAGTCGTGCTTCCACGACTGTCACGGTAGTTGTCCGGAAGAGGAGCCGTGTTCGAGAGTGGTTCCCTCAAGTGGGAACAGACCCCGACGTCCTGAGCAAGGAGTATCGTGATGTACGACGGGCTCGGTACATCACGCTAGTGATCTTGTTGTAAAGTACAAGTTTCCGCTGCAAGACTCGTAGATTGTTAAACTTCATTAATGTATTATGCTTCCGCTGTACAATGTTTGTATTTCGAAAACCTGGTTGTATTATACCATGATGTATATACTCGGCTTGTATGAGATGATATTTCTGTTGTAACTCGCTTAGTCGAGTGTCCTCTCGTACCGATTCCTGGGTGTCCCGGAGGGATGTCACAGCTGGTATCGGAGCGGTTCGAAGGCAACGAGTTCATCATTACAAGCTTGTTTTCAAATCTTAACACGTTTAGAATACGAGAGAGTACGGAGCCCTATAAGGATGTAGAATAGTTGGACTTTTTACTAAGCTGTTCGATGTTCGGGTTACGGGAAAGTGCTAACTATTCGTTATAGTTTTATATGCTATAGTACGTATAGTTAGTTTACCGAGCATGCATCATGTCATATTGAGTGCTATAATAAAAAAAGCTGGGGTTATACTTTTTAGTGTCGTAGTGTAGAGTTAGTTCCCTATGGAGGACATTAGAAGAAGTTTATGCTAGTGTAATAGAAGGCAGGAAGAATTCTCGCACGAGAGGCAATGGAATGGGGAATTTAAGGGTTAGTCTACAGATGATCAAAGACAATCAAAGACAGGGACGATCATGTGTAGTTATCATGGAGCCCCATATGAGAGCTACGGATTTAAAGGGATAGATTAAAGACGCCAGTATGAATGGAAGCTATAGGTGAATCTTGGGATGAATAAACTTGCAGCTGCCAAAGAGATAGTTAAACAACTAGGTGTAGATTTGATAAGACACATGAGGAGATACTTGGATCTTGAACAAGTCAATAACTTCCAAAGGAAGAGCGAGGAGGATGAAATGTATGGGTAGAAGAATCCAGGAGCTAGTTACCAATGCCATTTCGATCGCTCTATGCCTCTTCCAGGCGGATGATCGATTAACTACCACTTGTAGCCACCAAAAGTTCTCTTTCCCTCTCCGAGTAATAGCCATTTTGATTTACGTTCGGACTCTTCATCTCGACAGAATCTTCCGGATGATAAATACCGGTGTTATGAGATGACTATTCCTGGTTTGAAAGTCATTCTCCTTCTTTCACTCAATTGCATTCGGAACTTATCTTTCCTTGAAGTTCTTGAGTGTTTTCCATTGAAGAAATAATCATCACCTTTTCAACTAGACTAAGTTGTACCGAAAGCTAGTTTGGAAATGTGTGTTTTGTATTTTTAAATTGCCATTTTGTCTTTGAATTGTGCCGGTTCGTCCGGGCGCTTCTCAAAGTCAAACATGAGCGGTATGGAAATGCATACTCTATTTTGAAACTAGAAGAGAATCCGGATACAATGTTCTTCCGAACGGATGGCGTATAACCTATGTTACGCAACCGGAAAGAAGAGTACTATCTTGGAAACTCATCGGTGCAAATATCCTTGTAAATATCTTAAGCTTATATTCCCTTCAACACCAAAACAGACGAAAGCACTCGTCGCATCTTTTGGCAATCCATGTTGTCCTTAATCTCAAACCATTCCAGTTCAATCTTTCCTTCATCATTGACTTTCACCAACCTCTTGTAAATCTCTTGACTCCTGAATAAGTGCGGATTTCCGATCTCGGCATGAAAGTGGTAGATATTGACACCAAATACCTTGACATTCTAAATTGGGATCGAGGCGTTAGTATCAATGAGTTGTAAGTGAAGCTATACTCATGAAGGATGCTCTTCGTGCTCATCGGGAAGAGACGACTAAGAAGATAGCAGCCGGTGAACAAGGAAGTAAGGTACTCTCCAACTATTATCTAGTCTACATTTCTGCAACGAGATCCGAGGTTCGAGCCTCGGCCATCGAGTTCCATTTCTTACCGGCCACCTCGGCATCAGCAACGGATGTTCTCCCGTTCAGCGGTACGACAATCGGACTCGGTGAGTATACGTCCTTATCCTCGACACCCTAACCCGCTGATCATCTATGCTATAATGATGGTTGTCTTGACCACTCGGCTCAAGGAGGTGTCGCGCCAACAAAGCGAGAATCATGCAAGTAAAAATAAGATGACGACTGGTCATGTCAACTTTACCACATTCAAGGAGATTCCGAAAGGATCACGATACCTTTGAAGTCGGGTCGTAAGGATTACTCCACCGCCTTTACTGATCGATGGATGAAGTATTATAAGGCGAGTACGGGATATAGATGCTTTTGCAGCTCATCCGAACTCTCCTCTTCATGGACGAGATTGTCTTCGATTGACTTCTTCCCAAGCTATTTTTCCGGTGATCTATAAAACTACCGGTAAAAGTTTGGAAGACATTTCTGCAGTTTGCGAATACCTTGATGTTCTCCGGAAGACTTACCGGGTTTACACCGATCGGGCGATGAGAGTTCAAGGGAGAACTTCAACCAAGGACTGCATCTATATCAAAACCGTATAGGATGCCACCCAATGAGTGGCGAAGTAAAGGTGCAAGTGAAGAAATTACTTGGATAAGAGATATATTTGCCCAAGTTCATCCCTATAGAGATGCCGACCTTGTTCGTGAAGAAGAAGGACAAGACATTGAGGCTATGTGGGGATTATTGACCTTTGACTGCAGTGACCATTAAGCACAAGTATCCACTTTCTCGGATTGACATCCTGTTTGATCAGTAGATGAGAGCAAAAGTGTTTTCCCGGACAAATCTTCACTCAAGCGGATCTAAACATACGCCAACGAAGATGGCTAGAGCTGATAAAGGATTGTGAGATTGAGGTTCACTACTATCTCGAGAAAGCCAATGTTGTAGCCGACGCCTTGAGTCGAAAGGCTCATTGCAACAATCTCATCGCTCGGCTATTAACCGAAGCACTCGGAAGAGGAAATTAGCGAGCGTGGTCTCCGGATTCTTCCGTATGGAACCTTGACCAACTCGGCTCTGGTTCCTACCATTCGTGAAGAAGTGGTAGCAGCTCAGCGAGAAGATGCTTGGTATGGAACACATCGGAAGACGACTCCGGAAGGGTGAAGTCAAGTGTTTCCAAATAGATGACGAAGGTGTTATCTCGGTTCAAGAATAGGCTAGTAGTGCCTAAGAACTTGGAACTTAGCCAAAAGATAATGGATGAAGCCCATACGTCCAAGTATTCTATTTATCCTGGAACCAACAAGATGTATCAAGACTTAAAGGAAAGATTCTAGTGGACAAGAAGGAAACGGGAAAATAGCAGGGTATGTCCGTGAGTGAAACACCGGTCGATGAGTGAAAGCGGATCATCGGGAGCAAACAGGTCTACTTCCATCTTTGAGTATTCCGGAATGGAAACAGGAAGATATTAGTAGGGATTTCATTACCGGCTTACCGTTAACTCCACGGAAGCACGACTTATTGTGGGTCATAGTGGACAAGGTTGACCAAGGTCAGCTCACTTCAAGAAAGTGCCTGAATGTCACCATTCCAAGCTCTATACGATCGTAGTCGTCGTACACTCTGTTAAATTGGTCAAAACTTGGAGTGAGAATAATATTGGGATCGGATCTAGTAAAAGATGCCACAGAGCAAGTACGCCTCATTCAGCGGGATCTCAAGAGAGTCAAATCCGGATAGATCAATCATACGGATAAAAGACGCAGAGAGTTAGTATTCGAAGGTGGAAATTGAGCCTATCTTCGAGCATTTCCTACCAAAGGTGTCTAGCGATCTGCAATAAAAGAAGAGCTAGCTCCCGCTACATTGGAGCCTTTCCAATGCCAGAAAGAGGTGGATCAATTGCATATCGCTAGGAGTTACCAAGCACACTTATCGGGAATTCGCAAGGCGTTCCACATATCTCAAAGAAAGATGTGTTTCAAACCACTAGTACACATATCGACGGTAAATGTGGAACGATTACAGCCGATTAACATCTGCTGAACATCCGATCGAGTGCTCGACACCAAGGATCGAGTGACTCGACATCAAACCATTTGGTTCTACAAAACTCCGCGGAGCCATTCCTCGAAGCTGAAAGCTACTTAGGAACAAGAGGAGTTTCTCCGATCCAATTACCGAGAGATCTTTAGTATCATCGCCTAGTCGCTTCGATCGTGAATCTCGGGACGAGATTCCTATAAGGGGGAGGGCTGTAACAACCCTAAATAATAAACATGCATTCCATGTCATCCATGATCATGTCATCATGTGCATTTGGAAGAATATTTAATTATGTTAAGACGTGCACATAAAATAATAAAGTTAACTTAAGTTAAAATCCAAAGTTCTTAAGAGAAAAAATTAAATAAAAGTAATTATGGAGTTTTAACATTTTATGTTGGTGAAACATAAAGATAAAAGATTTCCGGAGTTGCTAAGAAATTAATTTTTTATTTTGTAAAAAGGTCTACAAGAAATAATGCAAACTTCTCTTTTAATTTCAACTTGAATTTTTAGTTCGAAATTTATTTGGAATTTGAACTTCGTCTTAAAAGGAAAAAGATCCAAAACATTCTCAAATATATCCCTGAATTTTCGCATAATTTTTCGAGCAATGGAAGTATGTTTTTCAATTAAGTAGAAACGGAAGGACGTTTTTGCAAAATTTACAAAGCGAGCCGGTGGCCAACTTTCTTTCTGCTTCCCGAACCGACTCCCTTGCCGCACCGCCTCACCCCGAGCCACCGCACCAGCGCCGGCCGCGCGCCTCGCCCGGCCATGCCACGCGGTGTTTCTCCGCCACCTCACCCCTCCGACCGTGGGGATAAAAACCGGACCCTGCTCGTCCCTTCTCTCTCTCGGGCCCCTCTTCCGAACGCCGCCGCCCTGCGTCTCCTCGGCCGCGCTGCCGGCAGGCCGTCTCCCGCCACCCCCGCTCAAGCCGCTTCAGCAGAAAGTTCCGCATGGACGTGATGGAACCTCACGGGGTCCCCATTCACGCCCTTGTGCGCCGAGCCCCGAGAATCGGCGCGAGTTTTCCCGGAGGCCGTCACCATGTTGCCACGGCCGCACCGCCAAATTTGTCTCCCACGGGGAACCATTCCGCACGCTTATTGCTTCCACGGCCGTGCAACCTCCCCGGGCCTCTTCTACAAACTCAACAACGAGTTTCGTCCATCGAGTGCCGCGGATTTCATCGTTTTCCCCAAACTCGGACCGCCGCCGGTTTCGCCTCGCCGGTGAAGTCCACCCTCCGGCTGTCTTCGGGGCCACCCATCCCCGTGCCGGTGTTCTCCTTCAACCAAGGAAGCTCCCGGAGGTGACGGTGTCCTCTTTGGTCCACTAACTCACCGCCGGTGCCCCGCCGAACGTCTCCTCCGCCCGCCGCTCGCCGTAGGCGTGTTTCCGGCCGGGTTCCGGTGCAGCTGACCCCACCACGGTGATCTCCACGTCGCCCGGAGCCTCCGAGCCCCTCCCCGTGTTGCATCCCCTCTTCCCGCACTCCTCCGGCGACGCCGCCGCCGTCCTCCGGCCGCCACTCGCCATGGCGAGCGAGCTCGGTTGAGCTGGGCCGCGCATGTCTAGGCCGCACGCAAGTGATGGGCCGTCCGGCCCATGGCCCAAATAGATTTGGCCCAAGTGAGCACCCTGTTTCCTTTTCGAATTTATTCAATTTCAGATTGTTTCCAACTTCGAAAATTCATAGAAAATTCCACAAATATCAGAAAAATGCCAAACAAAGTTCATTAGACTCATAAAATTATTCTCTATTTGATTATGAATTCAAATACCTATTTTGAGAAATTATATTTTCATAGTTTGATTAATCCCCTTTCTTTACTTAAGATAAACTATTATTTTATGTTAATTATTAATTGATTTTGAAAAATAAATTTCTTTAAAAATTAGAGATACTGCAGACGAAAGTGTTTGTGAAAACTGTTTTCCAAAATTCAACATAAACACCGTCATTCATGTGATTCCAATTTAGTACCCTATGTATCATTGATTAATAATTAATCATGAATTGTTAAACTAATGCACATGATTAATGGTTAATTAATGAACATGAGTATTGGTTAATTAATAAACAAGATTAATTGTTAATTAATGACCTTGATTAAGCAATAATTAATGAGCATGATCAATTATTACTTATCGCTTAATGAACATGATTAATTGTTAATTACTAATTGCAAAGTAATAAGCTTAAGTAAGGAGTAATTGCTAATTAACGATCTTGGTTAATACAATCATTGCACGTCATGTCATATCCATTCATGCATGCATGATCAGTAAGTCGCAACGTATTGTTGGTCGACCTAGGTTCCGGCGTGATCGAGGTTCCGTCCGAGGTCGAGGCGAGAAGACGGAAATCTCGAAGTCGACCAACACACGAGAAAGCTAACTCCGACGCGAAGCTGGGCAAGCCCCGGTGCATCCCACCTATGTTTTTAAAGTCTTTTCTTTTATCACGGTAATGAGTCGTGATTGTGCATTAGGTTATAGGAGTTGCTTGATACCCTAGATGCATGAGATAGGTTTCCATTTGTTTATGCTATACTCGGTGCAGGTAGCTCCATTGAGTTCGATAACTACTAAGCTTATGTCTTAGGGCACCGGTAGAAGTCGAGTGGTGGTGACACTACTCGCGAGATATAGGGTATTGGCTGTTTTAATTATTGCTAAGAGGAATGATAAGAGAAAGTTGAAGTTGAGAGTGAAGTTAATGAAGTGGAGACCGGACGGGCCCCGTAGGAGAAAGGGCAAAGACGGAGTTAAGGTCTTGCAAGGTGGTAGCCCCGTCCGTGTCGGTCAAGGACCGTACCGTTGTCGGCTTAGTTGAACAAGTTTGAACGTACCGTACTACATGTCTGGTATCATGGGCCCAGACAAGCTGATGTACCCTATCGCCCCGGAGATGTAGCATAGCCAACTCTCTTTTACTGGCTGTTAGTGAGAGGATAGTCTCACGGGAGGAAGATGGGTCGACCACGAGGATAGTCGTGGCGTCGCCATACTTCCGGGAGTTGGAAATGGCTAGTCTGCTGTCAGGTGCTAGCGGGAAAGTTGTCGTATACGATCGGTGTGATGCGTATACGTCGTGTAGTCGGGTTTTGCCAGCTGGTATAAATCGATTCGAATCGCTGTCCCTCGCAGTAATGAGTACCGCTTGTTTAGCTCGTCACATCGTAGTAAATACTGGAAGATGAAGATGAGGGTTAAAAGGATAACTGATCTATATGATCTTGTCTTGCAAACTTGTTTGCAATAGTGATAGGTGCAAACATCCAAGCTATTGAACTTTACCCGAGCTAAAACTTGAAAGTAAGGATCAACCATTAGTGCTGTTTTCGCAAGAGAGTCAACTCCACGACCGGAAAGCCTTTGCATACTAGGCGTCGGCCTTAGCGTGCCCGTTGACGGGTCGAGTCTTGCTGAGTATTAGAATACTCAAGGTTTGTTCGTTATGTTTTTCGAGACCGAGTCGTGCTTCCACGACTGTCACGGTAGTTGTCCGGAAGAGGAGCCGTGTTCCGAGAGTGGTTCCCTCAAGTGGGAACAGACCCCGACGTCCCGAGCAAGGAGTATCGTGATGTACGACGGGCTCGAGTACATCACGCTAGTGATCTTGTTGTAAAGTACAAGTTTCCGCTGCAAGACTCGTAGATTGTTAAACTTCATTAATGTATTATGCTTCCGCTGTACAATGTTTGTATTTCGAAAACCTGGTTGTATTATACCATGATGTATATACTCCGGCTTGTATGAGATGATATTTCTGTTGTAACTCGCTTAGTCGAGTGTCCCTCTGTACCGATTCCTGGGTGTCCCGGAGGGGATGTCACACGGAGGCACTACGGGTGCGGCGGGGTGCGACGAGAGAGGAGGCGGAGGCAGGATGGACTCGCTGGATGCTCCATCATCGCGGTGGCAACAAGCAAAAGCTGGAGAAGCGACCCGCGAGTCGCTTTTCCGCTTCTAGTACAAAACGACCTGTCCGCCGCTTTTCGGGTTTGGAGAAGCAACCCCGTTTGGGGTAGCTTCTCCCGATTGTGGCATTTTGTAAACGCAGAAGCGGCGAAACGCTCCGCTAAACAGGGCCTCAGTCCGGACGAGCTTCCAATCCCGATACTGTACACCAGACGGCAGCTTGGCGACTAATCGGACAGGGACTGTTTCTGCAATCAACGAGTCTTCGGCCTGCATTACGCCCTAGATGAAACATAACTGCCGCCTGCAATACGAACGTTTCTGGGACTGTTTTTGCTCTCGATTAGTGGCGTCTTCCTCATGTGCTATTTCTTCACGCTATGAAATTGATCTTGAACGTATTAAGAAACTATCGCAATACTCCGACAATTAAGAGCTTGTTTGGGTGCTATGATTTTTCAAAACCAGAGTATTAAGAAAATATAGTTTTAGAAGTCATTGTCAAGGAAAATCATGATTTTTAGAAAACTAGCTGTGTGCCCGTGCGTTGCCACGGGCGAAACTTATAATAAAAAAAATACAAGAAACACAATTGTAATGGAACACCATACGAGAAAAAATGAAGAATGAAGGACACAACACTTTTGAAATATCTTCTTCACAAAACAAGATTCTTTACTCTGATCAGCATTCTATACAATGCTATGTTAACTTGTTAAACTTGACCATTCCTAATTCTTTTATTTGAAGACAAATCTTGAAGGAGCCATTCTTCGTGAATATCTGCACGACGGCAAAATCAATATAGGTAAGGAACCCCCAAAAAAAAGGTGAAAACTATATTCTTTAGGATTCAGATTCAAATGACTAAATATAGCCATTGATATTTTAGAAGATGCGATAAAGAAAGAAATTTTGCAACTGAAACATGTATTTTTAAAATCATCTAACTGGAAAGTAGTAGCAGTAACAGTAAAACTGCAATTTGTGTATAGAGACATAGAGGAGATGGTAAAACTCACCTACGGCTAGCATTGGCAGTTTTTGCGCCATGCTTCTAAGATCTCAAGTGGCTGCCATAGCTGCGTACCAGGTACCTGAATCAATTTTGGAAACAGAGAGAATCAATAAAGCAACAAAGAGGATTAAAGTCAATGTCACTTCAATGCCCAGCTGAAAAATAGAGACATGGCACATAAATAAACACAACATAGCAATGAACTCGTCCAAGATTCAAAGGCATTCAGGGGCAACAAAATTGTATATATGCACATGAAGGTTCTAAAAGAAAAAAATATTAGCAATAGAACTTCAAGCTTATTGTTCCTCATTCAGCTTTGAATGGAACTGACTGTATAAGTATCTGTCTTCGATCCTTCAAAAATGGGTCACAATGTTCACCCCATTAACCCGCTCTATGATCATCTTTGCCTCTACTTCAGCCTTGGACTTTCTGACATCTACAAGAGTACACAACACACTTTCAGATGATTGGAAGAAGAAAGTATGTAAAGGAACCACACTGATGGTTGCATCTACATTCAACTAAAGAAGAGTAAATATTGAAGAATCAAGTCAAATTTTAGCCTCAATTCAAAATTAGATAGCAGTAAGAAATTATATGTTTTGCATCCAAGCTATTATGTGAACTATGTAGACGAGATAAAAATTAATACTTAATTCGTTTTATTATAATTAAGATCAGAGGGTGCAGGCAGTGTTCATGTGGTAGACACTGGGTGAATAATAATAGGGAGGACCCGTAATTGATGGCAGATTTGATTTTATTTCCCTCAGATCATTGGTTTACCTTTGCTTGTCTTTCTTTGAACGGCACAAGCATTTCTTCTTCCTTCTTTAGGATATCGAGAAGATCGATGTAAATAAAACCAGTCCATTGGTGCATCAAATATTATAAATAAAATGCATTTATCCCACTAAAGACATCTGGTTGATAATATTTTCTTATTTACTCTTTGTAGTGATACAATGCATTTACATCAGGTCAACTAAAAGCAACCTCTCAATCATTATTACCATATAATGAAAACACTGCTTCCTTGTGGCCGAGCCAAAATGTGTATTCATGTAAACTACAACTGCAAGCACACACACAGAAAAAAAGACTCAAGAATAATGGTATGGTTTATGCTGCTATAAACTTGCCTGCAAATGAAAAGGCACAATGGTGTATATGCTTTTCTGTCAGGTCCAATTCATAATATTAGCAAACAGCGACAACAAGAAGATTGGTTATTATTTTGAGGCGGTGAAGGGGACAGGATAGAGCATTACCATGAATTTCCAGGGTCATGCAGATTGTCGAGCAGGCGTCGCTGATTTCCTGCACTGCTCCTCGCCCTCCATCTGAAAGGCTCAAACAGGTCCTCCTTGCCGCCTGCTCCTTCTCCGCTCCCCGGCCTTCCTCCCGGTTGTGTGAGAACTCGGAGATCATTGTGCCAATGAAAAGTTCTTCTCATGACAAATCTTAAGGATTACCATACATGTGCCTAAGCAAAATGTTTGGACTTCACATCAGAACTTGTAGTTTGTTTAGTTATCAACATGTTGACTCCATAACCTAGTTCTAGGTCTGAATTACTGCAAGTTATAACATTGGTATTCACCCAAGTGCAAAAACCTAAAACATTCTGGATGGAAAACATTAATTCGGATAGTTATATGAATTATAATTCGGATGAACACCACCCTTCTGATAAAGTAACATAAGGAAGATTGCCTCATGAAATAAAGAAAAGATGATAATTCGGGATGTGGTAACTGGCAAACTACAAGAGAAACGATGTTACATGCAACGTCGATAAATTTGTACGGGTGTTTTTAGTTGTATCAGCTTGAAGGGTCTGGTCAGGAACACATGCCTTTTTGTGAGTCTGAAGAAAATAACGAATTACTAACCTCAAATGTGATACTGATTGATCTCAAACTAAAGGCAGATAGCTGAGAGATAAAAAGGCCCAAAGCGCATTTTCTTACTTGCATTCGTGTAACAATAACCCAGATTGGGTTCGTGAGCAGTACATTGACGCATCTGCAGCAAAAGGAAGGGCAAATTGGCATCAGCATTCAACTGAGTATAAGGCTGATATGATTAAAAGTCAGAATTAGTCATATCTGAAAAATGAGAATAGACATATCAATGCTTACGTCAATAGATGAGAGATTGTAGCATCCCGGGAGACCCATCGCCCAGCCCTATCCTAGCTCGCTCAAGGGCCTTTGCCTCCGCCCTGTCCCGGAATATTTGTTAGAGGAAGTAGTAGACACCCTGACAGTAACCCAACCTAATTAAGAAACAATTCAGAAGCACAATAATCTTCATAAGGCAAGGCTAGAAGCTGACAAATCAACAAACCAACCAACGAGCGACCCGATCTAAGAGGCTGCGGCACAAGTCCGCCGTACAGGTCTCCATGGAGACGATCACAACGCACCCTAGCACCCACGCCACCTTCTCCGCCAAGTCGCATGCTCGGTGGTGGCGTGGGGGTCGCGGCGGGACGGGGCGTCCGGGGTCGCAGGCTCGGTGGTGGCGCGGGGGTCGCGGGGTCGCCGTCGACGGGAGGCTGGTGGCGCGATGGCCGGGGGTCAGGCGGCGGCGGGCGGCTAGGTTTGCGGGCGGCGGCGGCTAGGGTCGCGGGCGGCGGCGGCTGGGGTCGCAGGCAGATGGATCGCGGTGGCCGGGCTCGCAAGGGCAGTTCGGGAACGGGAACGGGGAGGGAGGGAGTTACGGAGAAGCGTCCATCGTGTGATGGGATGTGGGCCGGTTCAGGAACGGGAACGGAGTGGGGTGCGGGGAGCGGATGGCGCGGGCCGCGGGGCATGAATTTCGGAGGCTACTTTGTTTCGTAGGTACGGACGAAGATAGCAAGTGGCGGACGAAGGTCAGGCAGATGGAAACAGTAGGAATTTTTTAAGTAGTAGAGAAAAGAGGCCGGGAGTGGAGTTTTTAAAACTCCAAAATAGTTGCACTTTTAGCAATACTATGATTGTTTAAATCTGATAAACTCTTCCAAACACCTCCATACCTCCTAAAATCAAATTATTTTGCAAAACTATGGTATTATTACAAAACTTAAAAAAAAATACTTTGTATCCAAACATGGCATTATTTCTTATACTCCTCCGTTCAATGATGTCCTTTGAGACATCTACTTTGTACTAGGTGCAAGTCAATTATCTCTCTCGCTGAATAACTTCATTTTAATAACAGAGATATTATTCGCAAGCCACCGGGATTTACTTCGGAAAGAGTAATTAGTCAAACATATAGTTTGATCAGAAGAAATCTGAGCAACCAAGCTATGCTCTCGGCTTGCTAGATTCTTGGCTTCGTTGCAGCTCACATCACATTCATCGTCTCGAATTTGCAGGTAACGAAGAACTCGATCCCCTCTCTTTCATTTGCCGTGTATGGCATATCGTTTGCTAACTTTATTAATTATTCCTATCTGGACAGTTGGAATGGCATCCACGGGGCCTGCAATCGAAAAGGCAAGAGGGTTGGACGTTCTCTCTTCATTTTGCTATCAAGAATTTTAATAAAGTTCGGGCTCAAAATATCTGCTTCTAGCGGTAGGCATTTTCAATCTCTATATGTATCACAACCGTCTAATTGTCATTGTTCCACTACGAGATACTAGTTCGAGAAGAAAGACGAATGGGGACATCATGTTCGCGGCAGAAGAGCCCTCCCGATCCGTCAAGCGCAGGAGACGACGACCATCATGCTGCTACTGCTGGTGGTGAGAAGCAGGCACAGATAGCAACTGCTTCTCACAAGTTCCAAGAGAAAGAGATCACTGCCAATGAGAAGTCTACTAGTAATGCTGCAACTGGGCAAGAGGATCAGACCGAGAATGCGCAAGAGGATCTTACCGAGGCAGTGATCTTAGTTGGGAAAACAAAGGTAAATATAATGAAATATCAGCATGAACATGCATGGATGTTTTAGTACTCCCTCTATCTCAAAATATGAGCATCTGTTGACTTGTGAATTAGACGTTTGACCGTTCGTCTTATTAATAAAACTATAAAAATAATAGTTGTTTTGTTATATTTTATTTTATTATTAGACATACTTTAAATTTCATTTATTTATCTATATATTGTTGTACTTTTTTAATAAGATGAATAGTCAAATGTGATGATGAAAAATCAATAAATGATTATATTTTGGGACGGAGTAAATACTAGTTTGTGAGAGTAATATGTTGGTTCCATGATGTAGAAGTATTGGGTGGATGAGAAAACTACATACAAGTGCTTTATGCTATTTCCTAGAGGACTATCTATCACATGGGGTGAAGATCCCAGATACTGGAGGTGGCACCCCCGTAAAGAAGCAAGGTTAGTAGTTGAAACTATAACATGGATATGTTTGCATGAGAGCAAGCTCGTCTTACTTGAGTTTTGGCATGTGAAACCAGTGACACTGAAGTGGAGGTAGCGTCACTGAGGGAAGTCTGTTGGCTAGACATCCGAGGGAAGCAGGAAGTGTCTTATCTAACACTAGGTGTTCTGTATGAGGTTGCCTTCGAAGTTATGTTTAATGAGTCTGCGGGAGGATGGCATGACCCGGCGATTCTTGAGCTTAGGCTGCCCGACAGAACGGTTCAACAACGTGAGGAGGTGCTGCAGGAGAAGCCCAAGGGCCAGTGGCTGGATATCAAGGTTGGGGAGGTGAAAGCAGAGCCGGAGCTCAAGGGATTAATGTATATCTCCATGTCTCAGCATAGTTCGAACTGGAAGAGGGGGCTTGTCGTCAAGGGCATCAAGATTGTTCCAAAAGCGTGAGTGTAGCTCGTCTGCTTGCGGACCAGATTAGTATTAGTAGCTTTTATATTCTTGTTATGTATGTTTGCATAATGAAAAAATGTATATATAAAAAAGAATTGTTTGCACTTGTTTGAGAATAATAATGTTAGCTTTCTTGTGTAAAGTATGCTAAATTAATCTCCATTCTGAAATGATGTCGTTAAGACAACATGACTAGTTCAAATTCCTAAAAGAACTACTACTATTGTATTCTGCACAAGCTTCGAATGAATTCATTCAGGTGGCCCTGATTGACACTTAGATTTGGATACAAAAGGGAGAAGTAATTTCATTTCTTTTATGCTAGTACTCCCTCCGTTCTTAAATTGTTGATGCCGTTGACTTTTTTCATTACGTTTGGCCTCTCGTCTTATTCAAAAAAGTACTCCTCCATTAAAAAATGGTAAAAAAATTAGATAGGGGCCTTCCCTACTAACTTTGGTAAAAAAAGTTAAACGTAAGAAAAAGTCAATGTGTCAACAATTTAAGAATGGAGGAAGTATATATTTTAGCTGCACAACCTAATATTTATGCAGCACCTATCATCATTATTAAAATATTTCTAGAAGCGTGTAAGTACTCCTCCATTCCTGTACTGTTGTCGTTAGGACAATTTAACTAGTGTAAATTTGAACTAGTTGCCTTGTCCTATCAACAAGAAAAAACATAATAAAGGAGTAAGTTTAAACCGAGGGAGTGAGCGGAATGCTGAAGAAAGATAAAATTCATTATTGATGCTTTTTAAATAGGTATTCTCCTTAAATGTTAAGCTAAAGAAAAAAAAATCTGACATGTTATAGTTGTATTTTACACAATATTCTAATAAGAAAGCAAAGAAAAAAATGGCCGGCTTTGTCAACATCAACACGCTTTGGGTGCGTTTGGTTTCATGCATATGGCACAACCAGGCTCATGGGATGCAAGACAGCTTGATTGGTCTCATGCGCTGGAGTTTGAGCCAGGCTCACAGCATGCAAAAGAGCTTGCTTAGCCTGCATGTGAGGATACGAGAAAATTGTTCACACCTCTGGAGGCAAGCCTGGTTGATGCAAAGTGCATGCACTTGGTAGTCAAATACACTACAAAAAGGTATCGTCCTTGTATATTCAGAAAGGGTAAATATTCGGTGCAAACCACCTATTCAATGAAATCATGAAAATTCTCTCAAAAATATATGTAAATTGCATTTCTTTCTTATGTCTGCCAGAGTAAATCTTTTCTCGAATCTCAAGTAGATGTCAGATACAGAAAGGAGCCTTGGAAATCATTCCAATGTACCCAAGTTTGAGCGTTCCATACTGTGATCACTCTCAAGCCAAATTTTGAATTTTGAATTTCATTTTTAAATTTTCTTTTGAAATTTGTCCGAGTATTTGCCCCACCTATTTTTTTGCCTGTGATCCGCCACTGACCTAGAGCATCGCATCCTCTCCGATCTTGCCGGCTCCGGCCTCTCCTTCGTCCGCGGCCTCTCTGAATCCCCGCTGCCCTTCGCCTCCTCCGCCGTTGTCCAGGTCAGCCTCGACTCCCTCCTTATGCTGCATTGCAACTTAGCCGTCTCGGCTCTCTCAAATCATGCAAATCCCTGTTTGTTCTTGTTTCCATCGATGGATCGACCTCTTCCATTGCATGGCGACTAATCGAACAGGGACTGTTTCTGCACTAGACGACAGTCTTCGGCCTGCATCCCGCTCTCCCCTTCGTTTGCCGCATTCGAGATCGGCCGACGAGCGCCTATGGTGAACACAACGGTAGATGAAACGTAACTGCCGCCTGCAATAATCAATCATGAACGTTTCCGGGATTGTTTCTGCTCTCGATTAGTGGCGTCTTCCCCATGTGCTATTTCTTCACGCTATGAAATTAATCATGAATGTATTAAGAAACTATTGTGATATAGACCCATAATTAAGGGCCTATTTGGGTGCTGCAGTTTTCAAAACCAGAGTATCAAGACACTATAGTTTTAGAACCCACTGTCAAACAAAACCATGGTTTAGAAAAAAAAAGAGAAAAGGTTTGGAGTAGAGTTTTTAAAACTCCAAATAGTTGCACTTTTAACAATACCATGAATTTTAAAACTGAAAAACTCATCCAAACACATCCATACTCCTATAATCAAAGTATTTTGTAAAACGTTGTATTCTTACAAAACCCGAAAAATACTTGTATCCAAACATGACCTAATTTCTTATACTCCTCCGTTCTGTTAATGATGTCCTTTCAGACATCCACTTTGTACACAAGTCAATTTCAGCCACTTTGTACACAAGTCAATTTCAGCCACTTTGTACACAAGTCAATTTTCTCTCTCCCAATGACTTCATTTAAGAACGGTAGTATTATTCGTAAAGCTACCGGGATTTACTTCCAACATATAGCTTGATCACAAGGAATCTGAGCAACCAAGCTACGCTCTCAGCTTGCTAGATTCTTGGCTTCCTTGCAGCTCACTTCAAATTCATCGTCTCGAATCAGGTTCCATGGTGCACTATTGCAGGTAATGAAGAACTTGATCCCCTCTCCATTTGCCGCCTATGATCTCGTTTGCTAATTTTATTAATTATATTCCTATCTGGACAGCTGGAATGGCATCCTAGGACCTGCCATCCAAAAGGCAAGTGGATTGGGCGTTCTCTCTTCATTTTGCTGTCAAGAAACTTTAGTTAAGTTCGGGTTCAAAATATCTGTTTCCACCGGTAGCCATTTTCTACCACTCTCTTTCTACATATGTATCACAACCCTCTAATTATCATTATTGCACTACAAGCCAGACATCCACTTTGTACTAGCTGCAAGTCAATTTTCTCTCTCTGAATGTCTTCATTTTAAGAACGGAGGAGTATTATTCGCAAAGCCACCGGAATTTACTTCCAAAATAGTAATTAGCCAAGTTTGATCACAAGAATCTGAGCAACCAAGCTACGCTCTCAGCTTGCCAGCAGGTTCTTGGCTTCCTCACAGTTCACATCAAATTTCTTCATCTCGAATCAGGTTCCATGGTGCACTATTGCAGGTAACGAAGAACTTGATCCCCTCTCCATTTGCCGCCTATGACATCTCGTTTGCTAATTTTATTAATTATATTCCTATGTGGACACAGCTGGAATGGCATCCACGGGGCTCGCAATCCAAAAGGCAAGAGGATTGGGCGTTCTCTCTTCATTTTGCTGTCTAGAATTTTAGTAAAGCTCGGGCTCAAACTTCCAGCCGTAGCCATTTTCTACCACCATCTCTCTCTATATATATGTATCACAACCGTCTAATTATCATGAGATCTCAATTATCATTATTGCACTAGGAGATAGTAGTATATAGTTTCAGAAGAAATACGAATGGGAACATCATGTTCGAGGCAGAAGAGCCCTCCCAATCCGTCAAGCGCAGGAGACGACGACCACCATGCTGCTACCGCTGGTGGTGAGAAGCAGGCACAAACAGCAACTGCTCCCCACAAGTTCCAAGAGATAGAGACCACTCCCAGCGAGAAGTCTATTAGTGATATTGCAACTTCGGAAGAGTATGAGACCGAGTCTGCGCAAGAGGATCAGACCGAGGCAGTGATCTTAGTTGGGAAAACAAAGGTAATATACTGAAATATCAGCCATGAACAGGCATGGATGTTTTAGTCTTATTTATAATATATATAAAAACACAAGTTATTTTGTTATATTTCATTTTATTATTAGACATGCTTTAAATTTTATTTATTTATCTATATATTCTTATAAATGTTTTGTATAAGACTCAAATGCGACGATGAAAAGTCAACAAATGAAAATTTTAGAGCGGAGTTAATACTAGTTTGTGAGAGTAATATGTTCGTTTATGGCACCATGCAGAAGTACTGGATGGATGAGAAAACCGGATACAAGTGCTTTATGCTATTTCCTAGAGGACTGTCTATCACATGGGGTGAAGATCCCAGATATTGGAGGTGGTACCCCCGTGAAGAAGCAAGGTTAGTAGTGGAAACTATAACATGGATATGTTTGCATGAGAACAAGCTCGTCTTACTTTTGCGCTGTTGAGTTTTGGCATGTGAAACCAGTGACACCGAAGTCGAGATGATAGCGTCACTGAGGGCTGTCTGCTGGCTGGACATCCGAGGGAAGGAGGAATTGTCATATCTCACACCAGGTGTTCCTTACGATGTTGCCTTTGAAGTAATGTTTAACAAGTCTGCGGAAGGATGGGATCACCCGGTGATGCTTGAGCTTAGGCTGCCCGACGGAACGGTTCGACAGCGTGAGGAGGTGCTGCAGGAGAAGCCTAAGGGCCAGTGGCTGGAGATCAAGGTTGGGGAGGTCAAAGCAGAGCCGGGGCTCAAGGGATTAATGGAGATCTCCATGTATGAGCATAGTAATGATTGGAAGAGTGGGCTTGTCCTCAAGGGCATCAAGATTGTTCCAAAAGCGTGAGCGTAGCTTGTCTGTTTGAGGACCAGATTATTGTTAGTACTTCTAGCTTTTATATGCTTGTTATGTATGTTTACATAATGGAAAAATGTATATAAAAAAGAACTGTTTTGCACTTGTTTCAGAATAATGATGTTAGTTTTTCTTTGTAAAGTATGTTAAAATACTCTCTATTTCGAAATGATGTCCTTAAGACAACATGATTAGTTCAAAATCCGAAAAGAAGAACTACTGTATTCTGCGGAAGCTTCGAAGGAACTCATTCAGTGGCCCTGATTGACACTTAGATTTGGATACAAAAAGAAAAGGTAATTTCATTTCTTTTATACTAGTATATATTTCAGCTGCACAAACTAATATTTATGCATCACCTATCATCATCATTAAAATATTTCTAAAAGCGTGCCTCCATTCTGATATTGTTATTGTTAGTACAGGTTAACTAGTGCAAATTTGAACTAGTTGCTTTGTCCTAGGGACAAGAAAAAACAAAATGGAGGAACAAGTTCAAATCGATGGAGTGAGCGGAATGTCAAAGAAAATAAAAGGGACTTGCTATTTTCCGGTCAGTAAAGTTGCAACCCGTTAAGAGAAAATAGTGTAAACAAATAATAAAATATAACTTTTTCATAGAAATACATAAGATAATTTTTGGAATACATTTTTAACTAAGATACATAACCCCAAACTTTAAATTAAATCAAATCAAATCACATAAAAAAATTTTAGACCTGTTAGCCGCGTCGATCGAAACTTCGATCAGTTGATCAAAGATTGATCATAGGATAAATGAAAATAAAATTCACTACTGATGCTTTTAAAATAGGTATTCCCCTTAAGTGTTAAGCTAAAGAAAAGATATGACATTTTATAGTATTTTTACACAAGGTTCTAGATTTCTAATAAGAAAGCAAAAAAAAAAAAAAGGGTCGGCTTTGTCAACATCAGCACGAAGGTGGCTCGACGGGTTCGAGTCCGACCCGGTGGAACGGGTCCGAGCCAGACCCACTCGTGACACCAGTTCGGCCTCGGCTCCTGCGATCCAGTCTTTCGCTGCCGGCGATGGGCTGCTCGCCGGAGGCGGGCATGGCGTGCCCGGACTGCCTGGAGCGTCGCATCCTCTCCGACCTCGCCGGCTCCGGCCTCTCCTTCGTCTACGGCCTCTCTGAATCCCCGCTACCCTTCGCCTCCTCCGCCGTTGTCCAGGTCAGCCTCGACTCCATCTCTAACAGTTCTGGATGTTACCGCCAGTCGCAAAGCGGGAGAGGTCTCCCGCTTCGTCTTCAGCTCGAGCGACGTGCTCCCGCGAGGATGGAATTTAGGCTTCTTCAATAGCTTTTGCTTAAACCCTGCACTGTTCGATTTGGTCCATGCGCACAAGCTTCCGGGTGTAGCTTTGGCTTAATGCTTTGTTTCCTATTCGGTGCAGATAGCCTCTGATGGAGCCAAAGAAAGTGCTGGAAGGTATGTCTGATCATTTTTAGTTTACTTGGTTTCGGTTTTTCTTGCGGACATATTTGTGTACCCTGTCGCATATCATTATGGCAAAATTGGATCATTCAGTTTCAGTTGGGTGGAGTAAGTGATCCAAATATGCTTATATCCTATGAAACTCTGACCAATTTTTTATACGGATTTTATGGCATTGGCATGCCAATCTAGTGCTTCAGTCAGGTTCCAAGTATTTAAACTGCTAAATCTCCAAAAGTGAACTGTACCTACGAAATTAACCAGTTGTCCTATCAGTGGTGCTTGAAATTTCTCTTTTAATATTGAAGCATTATATAACTAATAAGGAACCATGATTTTCTTGTTTCAGTTGGCATCTCGTTTGATAGCTACACACTGAGAGTTCATGAAATTATACCTTGCAACAAACTTATTCATACATATTAATCGTTTGTTTTATATAATAAATCATTCACCCAATAAACAAGACCATGGCATAAAATGGTAAAACATTTGCATCTCTGTGTGGTCTGTATCTATAAGAGTTAGCTGCTGACAGGTTCTTTGAAATCTTCCCTTTTTCCAATTACCACAGTTTCTGTTTTCTACTGTTTTACTTAGTTATTATTCAGAAAGAGTACTGTCTATGTTGCAGGCAGAATGCCTCCAGTTATTTTGTTTTAGTGGGACTACGAGGTGGCAAAGTGTTCTATGGTAGCAGAAAATGGTAATTTCATTTTTCAAGGATTATTTTTATGTCCAAAAGGCTCTCAAATTGATGTATCAACACATATACATCTCCAAATTTTTACCCCCTACAGTGACAACAATTCCTTCGAGAATGGCATTCATATGGATCCTCTGGGTGAGAGAAGCATATATAACGATGATAACCTTTGTTATACTGCACAAGTGGATTCCTCTTCTGGCAAAGAATTCCCTGAAGATCATAAAAGTCCCTCTGATCTCTGTAAGCAACAACCGATCATTAGCATAATCACTAAGTTCTCTCCTGTTCGCCATCTCGGCATAGGCCACAACACTTCAGAGGTCAGAGAGCTTATCACAAGTTATATGAACCTGTCAATTGAAGAGAATGTGATTGATTCCTTAAATCGATTATCCGAAAACCAAATTAAAGGATCTGCTGGTTTATGTTTCCTTAGTTTTGTTGGATTTTCCGCATTTGATGACTTAAATCCTTCTGGCTGTGTGAGGCATCCCAACATCTTACCACTGTTAGGTGTTCTAGAAACACCTGCTTGTTGCTACATGTTGCAACCAAAGGTTCCATACACTTTGCAAAACATCATGCACTACAGTCCTGATGCATTCAGCTCGGATTGGCATATTAGATTTCTCATGTACCAGATAATATCTGCATTGGCATACCTTCATGATTTTGGAGTTTATCATGGAAATCTGAGGCCATCAAACATCTTGATGTCAGATTCTTTATGGCCTTACCTGAGCATTAGTGACACTTATGCTATTAAATGTAATTTGGGTTTTGCTGATCCCAATTGTTCACCTAATTCATGCTGTTTCATGGAGGAATGTTCTTCAAAAGAGATTTATGCTGGTTTAAAACTGCAACCATCCTTGGATTGGCAATCTCATTTCAAGAAATGGTGGAAAGGTGAATTGAGCAATTATGAATATCTTCTTGTCTTAAACAAGTTAGCTGGTAGAAGGTGGGGTGATCCAGCTTTTCACACAGTGATGCCTTGGGTAATAGATTTCACAGTAATACCTGATGAAAGTTCTGATAACGGCTGGCGGGACCTGACCAAAAGTAAATGGCGACTGGCGAAAGGTGATGAACAGTTGGATTTTACATATTCGTCATCCGAGGTTCCACATCATGTTTCTGATGAGTGTCTCTCGGAGCTAGCTGTCTGCAGTTACAAAGCAAGGAGATTACCTAAGACCATCTTGAGGTCAGCTGTGCGTTCTGTATATGAGCCTAATGAATACCCATCTACTATGCAAAGGCTTTACCAATGGACACCTGATGAATGCATTCCAGAATTTTACATTGATCCTCGGATATTCATCTCTCTTCATTCTGAAATGAGTAATTTAGCTTTGCCATCCTGGGCAACATCTGCCGAGGATTTCATTTGCTTGCACAGGGATGCTTTAGAAAGTGACCGAGTCTCGCAACAGCTGCATCACTGGATTGACATAACCTTTGGCTATAAACTAGCTGGGGAGGCATCTGTTGAGGCCAAAAACGTCATGTTACCTCCTAGTGATCCATCAAAGCCGAAATCAATCGGACGACGACAACTTTTTACAAGGCCACATCCTAGGCGCCTTGTTAGCACACCTCATACAGTCTACCACAACAAAATGGAGTCTTGTTCTAGATGTTGCCGGGAACAAAAGAATGCAACAGCTAATGCTGTATTGAGTGACTGTGGACCCACATATATGCTTTCAGGAAATGACAGTTTGGAAGATTTTGAGCAATCAAGTTTGTTTGCAGAGCTTGAGAACCATTTGAATCCAATATATCATTGTTATGACTCTTCAACTTGTTCTTCTTCCGACAAATATCCCAGGAGCCAGATTACAGATCAGATCTTGCAAACTGACAATGCCTCTGCCAGTGGCACCTGATTTTGATTTTGGCTCTTTTCTTGAATGCTTCGAGTCTGATGATGGTTCTCCTATGGGTTATCAAGAACTGCTGCTCTGGAATCAAAGGTCACATTTAGATAATGAGGATCATGCAAATGATGTATTTTCTGTTGGGTGCTTGTTGGCAGAAATCTATCTGCACAGACCACTCATTGACACCACTGCACTAGCTGCATACAAAGAATCTGGCATACTTCCAGGAACACTTCAAGAGTTGCCTTCTCACGTCGCACTTCTTGTTGAGTCATGCATTCAGAGAGAATGGAAAAGGTAACTTCAGTAATGACATCTGGCATTTATAATGTATCTAACCACTACTTTGATTATGTTCCTTTTAAATGGCAAAACTATTATGTTGATACACATTTATGATCTTTTGCAGGAGGCCATCAGCAAAACACCTTTTGGAATCACCATACTTTCCTCCATCAGTTCGATCTGCATATATGTTTCTTGCTCCTCTTCAAGTGTCGTGTACATTGAAGGAGCGCATTAAGTATGTTGCTAAGCTTGCAAGTGAAGGGGTACTTGAAGCTATGGGAAAATTTGCTGCTGAAATGTGTGCACCTTACTGCCTATCACTTGTTTCGTCGTCTTTGTCAGATCTTGATACTGAATCGGCCTTCCTTTTGCTTAAAGAATTTCTAAAGAGCTTGAGTACCCAAGCAACTAAGGAGCTTGTTCTGCATATCATTCAGAAGATCTTACAGGCCAGTTAAGATGTTCACAATTGTTTTTCTCCTTTGAGTTTCTATATTTTGATCTATGGAACATAAATTTCTTCTTCTGATAGTCTTGTATGCTGGTGGTTTTTACAGGCACCAGAATATTCGCACCTGAAGGTTGCCCTCCTTCAAGACTCCTTTGTGCGAGAGTTGTGGAAGAAATTAGGAAAGCGGACTTATATTGAGAAGGTACATCCTTTGGTGATCACAAACTTATGCAATTCACCAAACAAGATTACTGCCTCTGCTGCATCCACTGTTCTGATAGGCTCAAGTGAGGAACTAGGAATACCGATAACTGTTCATCAGGCAAGTCTAACTGGAAACTTTAAATGGTGTTACTTCCATAATACCATGCATTACTAATTGGGATCTCCACTTTCTACAGACAATTTTGCCCATAGTTCATTGTTTCGGCAAAGGAGTATGTCCTGATGGAATCGATACTTTGGTCAGGATTGGTAATTAGCTAATGCATTCTTGTTATGTTAAAACTTTTGCTCTGTGATCACTAGTTGACTTTGTACATTCTAGGTGGACTTCTTGGAGAAAGTTTTACCGTCAAACAAATTCTTCCTTTGCTTAGGAATGTTATATTCTCATGTATTGATTCATCGAAGATGAATAAGCCTGAGCCACAAAATAGTTGGAACTCACATGCTCTGATTGATAGCTTATCTGCTTTGGAAGGCCTTGTGTCAGTTCTTCCAGTTAAAGCTGTTCTTAAGGAGCTTCTTCAGGTACTTCACTAGCAATACTTAGATTTTTTTAATGAATGACTGTAACAACTTACAAGGGGGAAAATGGATAGTATCATTATCGCCTGAAGCTGAACCAAATTGAAATTAAAATTTTAAAATTAAGTTCAGATCAAACACATGTAGCAGTTGACTTTATAAGTTTAAATTCAATAATTATCGTATCATACTAGATTTAACTTCTTTTATATAATAGGTTGAGGCCCTGCTTTTCATAGAAAGCCAGAACATTTTGTATCTTCTGGGGTTACCATCCTACAGATTTGGCCCTCCTTCAAAACATTTTCTGTTCACTACTCTCACTCTATCAACTACTTCTCTTGAACCCAAAACTAACTGTACTGGACACGTTTGCCAACGACCTAACAAGCCAAAAGAGCTTTGAAAGCACTGGAATTACATTGTCTGCATATAGAATATAAAAAGACCACACCACTTTCCGACTGGCCAGCACCTGTTGCAGGTACTCTTCTCTCCGACACTACTCTGGGCCTCTTACATGGGCCAAATATATGAAGGGCTAACTATGCACCAACAAGTAGTCCTTGCAATTTGGAAGCTCCAGCAAGGCACTAGGTTACAGCTTTGTTTCCGATGGTCTGCAATAGAGAGGAGATGCTGGGCTGTCCTCCATTGAAGACACAATTGTTCCTGTGCTTCCAAATTTTCCATGCGACAATGATGATAAGAGAGTTCAGGCCTGTCCTCCACTCCTTTGGGACTTGATACCTCTCCTTAGTCCACTAGCTGAGAAACGTCCAACCGATAGCTGAGGCTCTAGATGAAGGAGGTTCAGCTTCAGAAAAACCAAGGATCAGACTTCCCTCGAGAAAAAGACACATGACACTAGAAGGTATTCAATAGTCTCCGCAGCTTGATCACAAAGAGGGCAAGCAGATGAGTGCGGCAGGTTTTGTTTGGCATGGCGATCGGCTGTCAACAGCGGTTGTTAATGGCTAACCACATGAAGAACTTGCAGCAAGGGGGAGCCCAGGACTTCCAAATAATAACTCCATTATTAGATATAGCTTAACTTTGATTTGTATATATTAATAGTTTTACTTTGAATTGTCATAAAAATCAATGTACAAATAAATCATATTTTACATCATCACATTATATCCATTAATAGTGTTAGGTTTAGGCTATTGATTAAAATGAAATCATCACATCCATATCATCCCATTTGGGTATTGATTAGATGTCGATAATGTGACTTGACTGATAAATTCTTATATTGGCTGAAAAAACTTACTGTCAAATTTAACATAGTAGTCAAGGAAAGTATTTTGGGAGTATTTAGTCAAGGGAAGTCCGTTGGTGCTTAGATCCCTGTTATAATTAGTAATAATTCTTGATTGTATTCGTTGCCACCCTAAATTGCTTTGTATTTATATATTTATTCCCCATCATACTTTGACTGCATTTACAGGACCAAGTATGTCTTCATCTAAAGGTCCTTACACAGATTCACTTGGATCTTCGTGTAATTCAGGCAATGATTCTTCTCGAGACTGTTCCCCTTAGTCATTTTCTTTAGTTTCTTCCATTAATATTACTTTTGCAGCTAAAATATTTGGCCATGCTTTGTAATAATCAGGTGGCTGCTACCGCACTTGTTAACCTGTGTCAACGAATTGGTCCAGAGAATACTTGTATACATGTTTTGCCACAACTGAAGGAGCTTTTTGCTGAACTTGCCTTTTCTCATGACTCATCTGGCTTTAGCCTTCCAACAAAGGGATTTCAAATTTCTGAAGGAAACAAAAATGAGCCTATTAAAATGGAATCTAGAATCGATCTTGTGTAAGTAAGAAATGTTTTTTGTGTTTAGATATAATAAGTTTTATACCTTCAATGTATTAGTATTGAGGTAAACTTTTATAGGTTTATCCTATACCCTTCATTGGCATTACTTGTTGGGATAGAAAAGCTTCGGGAGTGTTGTTCGACGTGGTTTCTATTGGAGCAGTCTCTTCAACGGTTGTACAACTGGAAGGTGTGTAATGTTATCTGTTGTATTTTTGTTGTTGAATTGAGATTCTTATAAAGCTATTTTCTGTTCTTATTTTGTCCATTTGCACTTTCTTTTAGTGGGGATCTTTCAGTGATTGTTCAAAGAATGCTGATAATATGAAAGGTCAGAGGTTTCATCCTGTCAACTATTTATCATCAGAGCTTATTCAAACCAAAATGCTTTTCAATGGGGCAGGTTGGTCCGTACCACAATCAGAAATCAATAAAAATAGTCGAAATGCTGCAGCTGCCAAGTTAGGTTTTAAGCATGAGGAGACATCTGGTGATAATTCGTTTACTCCAAGTTCAGGAAATCAGCCATGGTTTTGGTTCCCCAGCCCTGATAGTAGTAGGGGTGCTCCTGATTTTCTTGGACGTGGTGGAGTAAGGGATGAACTTCCCTGGAAGATCAAGGCTTCAGTCCTTTACTCAGCCCGTGCACACCCTGGGGCTCTGCGTTCATTAGCAGTCCATGATGATGAGTGCACAGTTTTTACTGGAGGAGTTGGTCCTGGTTTTAAAGGAAGTATCCAGAGGTGGGAATTGCCAAATATGAACTGCACTTCTGGTTATTATGGGCATGAAGAGGTCAGTTGTTTAACCATGTCAAATATTAATAGGTGTTTTTTTTGCTTTTATGATGGATGATCTCGTTTTTCTTAGGTAACATGAGATATTTTAAAACTGGCTCTTATTTTTTTGTTAGAAGTATCGTACTCTGCCCCTTTTTGTGTTTCCTATGGGTTTCATCTCTAGCCTACCCCAATTTGCTTGGGATAAAAGGCTTTGTTGTTGTTTTAGAAGTATCGTACTCTGCCTTTATAAATTTATTGCTCCCTTAGGGAGCATAAATAACCCAACTCACAGGACTTTCAAGTGCCAGGATTTAAGCCCTGTTATACTGCATCTCAACTGGATTTACTCCCACCCAGAATCTCAGCCTTGCCAAAACAGAGGCTGGTTTCTGGTGATTCGTAGAATTTCTGATGTAACTGTCATTTAGAAATCCACCATTTTTTATGGAATTCAAATTTGAATCATGGTCCCTTGTTATAACTTCTCAAGAAACATATTTTGGTGAACACTATTCGGCATTCATCTTTTGTTCTGAATTTTGAGTCATAGTACTACTTTTCCTGCTGAACCTCTTTTACTTTTTGCGCATCAATTTGCTGGACACAAATCATGGTGCGTAATTTCGCTATACAAATAGAAAACAAAAATAAAGTTAACAAAATATAAACACACACTACTTGAAATTGCTAAGGAACATGAATCTTATCGGGGGACGCTAGCGCTCATGATAGCACAAATACAACAGGCCAGCATGTTACAATGATTTAAATATTCCATAAAAAGTAATGTTGGTACTATTAGTACCCATAAAGTTGATTATATCGCAGAAAATTGAGTTTCAAATTTTCATTGATACTTGCGTCAGAAAACATAGTACATGACAAATAATGCCTGGTCAATTACTTGCCTATCTTGTACATCTATCCTCCAAACAGGCTATTATATTGTTCTTTCTTACCAACTTGTTTTTATAGGTTGTCAATTCTATCAGCATACTGTCAATTACTGGCAGAGTGGCTTCTTGTGATGGCACTATTCATATATGGAATGGGCAGACAGGAAAACTCATTGCAGCTCATGCTGAGTCATCTACAACCTTTCCATTGCAAACTGCATCTATTGAGCAAGCAAACATGCTTAATCAGGATGCACTCTCAGGTGGAATATTATCAAATGCATTTCGTGGTAGTTTGTATACAACTATGCATTATATGGAATCTGATGGTATACTTATTGCTGGTATGGGAAACGGTTCTATAAGGTATTAATCTTGAGTCAGGGGTTCGTTTGATTTCATTATGCCTCTGTAGTACACATTGAGGGAAATATCTTTCATTCGCCTCATATACATCCAATCTTTCATTCGCCTCATATACATCCATGCATATGAATATGCTGGCAGAACTAATGCGTTTTAGCATTGTATGTTTACTCTGAATTTTACCACTAATTATTATGTTTCACATTCGTTGAGTTCTTGCAGATTCATTGACATTGCTCGGGATCAAAAGCTGCATTTATGGAAGAGTGATTCTGCTGAAATATCCTTCTCATCGCTTGTGTCAGCTATTTGCTCATGTGGCTCAGACAAGAGTAGCAAAGGAAACCCAGTGGCTTCATCATCTTGGATAGCAGCAGGTCTAAGTTCTGGTTATTGTCGATTGCTTGATGAGCGCAGTGGGAACATCATTGCAGTTTGGAAAGCACATGATGGACACATTACAAAAGTATGCCAATCTACCACAGATGATCAGAAATTAATTTGTTTTCCATTTACCGATCTGATTGTAATTTTCTCCCATTTATGCATGAAGCTTGCAGCACCAGATGATCACTTGATTGTATCAAGCTCTCTTGACAAGACTCTTCGAGTGTGGGACCTCAGAGGGTATTATTCTGTTAATTCAATAACTCCATTCTATTTACTTATTTGGTTTCAGTTTTATTATTTTTTTAATGTATATTGGAGTTGAGACAAATGGGAATATATGAGGATATTTTCTTCCATCTCTTTCTGGAACTGTTCTTGGTAAATAACGATGAAGTTTGTAATATTAACATTCGTTACCGCTACAGATTCATGGAAAAGCACTGTGGTATTCAAGTTTGGATATGGATTAATTGTATATCTGTAGCTTACAAGTCTTCTCTTTTCAAATTTGCACAAAATTTGTAAAATTTTCTTGCTGTAAAATGTGACAGGAACATGGCAACCCAGTCAAACATTTTCAGAAGCCACTCAGATGGCATTTCCCACTTTTCTGTTTGGGGTCAGGATGTGGTGTCAGTTTCAAGAAACAAAATTGCACTAACTTCCCTTTCGAGGCCAGCAAGTGAGGTAAGACTACACGTCACACTGTTTCACTGTACCTCCATTTAGCAAAAAAATTTTCCTGACATGTAGATCTAGCAGTTTTACACATGCTAGGGGTTGGAAATTGATTTGGCTCCGATATAAGTAATTTTCATATGTTTCGTTGCAGATGGGAAATCAACAGCTTGTACTTCAGAACTTGTATTCATCCGACAGAGGAACGAAACACAAAAACCTTTCCATTCTTTCAACAATTGATGTGCTTCCTTTATCAAGATTGTTCCTTGTAGGAACTGAAGATGGATTTCTCAAAATCTGCCACTAGGTGCTTCTAATATTGGTAATTGTATCTGTTATGCTGAGTTGATTTTTTGGTGGTTTCTGTCTCTTGTGTGGAGTTAAATTTTTTAGACAGTGACTCAATCGTTTTTATGTTGTCACCCAGACATTTTTGGCGGTGTTTTTCATAGTGTTGTTAATATATGTACAGACAATATATGGTTTGTAAACTCTTATCTTTGAGTGAAGTTCCGAAATTTTGTCCGATCATCTTACTCTTACATTTCTTTTCTTGGATTCCATGCTTTTGAAGAGGTTGTGCTCTTGAATAGTGCCATGAGCAGAGGACTGACCTGTGACCTCAATAGCTCGAAGCTTACACAAAAACGTTAATAGTAGTTTGTCTGGAAGAGAAGAGACACTCATGCGTATAGTCGTTTTGGCCACCTACTGAAAATATACAAATTACTTAGCAATTTAGAAGACATTTTGATAACTCGAGTTGTTAGTCATATATGCATGTGTATTGTTAGTCCGTAAATTCTAATTATATAGGAGTATAAAATGGAATCTTGTACAGTATTTGTAACGGAATGTACTCCCTCTGTCCCGGTAGGCGTTTCTGGTGTCCAAAACTCGAGATTCATAGAATGTTTGATTAAATCTGGACATACTGTGTGTCTAGAATCGAAGAATGTTCAATTAATTTAATATAAAACCAACATGCGAAATAATTTAGGTAAGAGGGAGTATATTTCGTTGGTTTAAATATTTGATCACCTTTTGAATTTGATAACTGGAATTCTTGATCTCTCCATAACTTCAGTCCAATGCCTGCCTGCCTCTTTTGGCAACGTGTCCTGTCGACTTCGTATTGGCGGCTCCTTTCCTGCCACGACCACCAAGGCTTTTACTGGCTTTGATTTGCCGCAGGCCTGGCGTGGATCGTGGTAGATTTAATGTGAGTAGTTGGCCAGCTACGGGTAAAAGTAAATTTGCTACAGGAGGTTTCTAGTTTCTCTGTTCTTTGATGAAATACTAGGAGGTTTCTAGTTGGTCCACTCTGCCCTGCCATGAATCAATGCACTCCTCCCCACTTTAGATGCATCGATATCTGCATCCAAGCCGCTGTTTACCCGATGTGAGTTGTTTGTGAGTCATTTTAAGTGGTCAAGCTTTGGCACAATGGTCCTTTTTAAGCCTGAAATGCACTTTTTAGGCAAGGGATATGTGTACTCTCTGGAGCTCCTTGGCCCATCTTGGTCCTGTACAGCTGCACTGCAGTGAAAAGCCTTTGTAGCCTTGTGGGTTAGCTTCGGTGAGCCCACATTTCAGTGATTCATCAGACATGCAGACAGACATGCGGGCCTCTTCATTTATTGATATGGAGTCCAACATGACCATGAAAAAAAAATGACCATGACCAGGAAGAACTGAAGACTCTAGCACTTTTGTGCGCTTATAAATGAGGGTGCTGGGCAGCCAGTTCTTGCAGAGCCAATCCCAATCCACACAGCCTGCTGTATTGATTCGGTAAGCAAAGCAGGAGTGTAGCCAACTAGCCATGGAGAAGAGAGGCCTCGCCTTCGTCCTGCTGGCCGCCTTCTTCCTCGCGGCGTGCGACGGCGCGCGCGACGTCCCCGCCGAGCCGGAGAAGCCGCTCCGGCCGCAGAACGTGTTCGGGTTCGGCGGCTTCTACCCGGGCCCGTCCGTCAGCTGGGTCTTCCCTGGCCCCAACGGCGTCACCCCGCAGGTCGGCTTCGGCGGGATGCCGGGCTCCGGCGCCTTCCCCGGCGGCGGTGGCGTGGTCGGCATCCATAGCGGTGGTGCTGCTGCTGCTGGTGGCGTGACCAAGAAGCCGTGATGGGCGCTGGCGGTGTTGGTTCGGTACGGCCATGGATGAGGAGCGAGCGAGGTGGTCGAGCTTGGTAGAGCGACGTGCGCGTGCGTTTGTTCTCGTGTCCTTGTTGAATGTTGTTGTTAGCGTTGTTAAGTGTGTGTGGCCTGTACTCTTTGTTATGATCTTTGATGTTTCTTGTTATTAGTGCCCTGTATCCTGTATGTATTCGTGTATCTGTTGTTTTAGTGGCCGAAAATCTTCTCTCTCTCTCTCTCTCTTTGGGTCTCTCTCCTGATTTCGTTGTTCTTTGTGTTTTTTTTTTTCATAACACGTTGTTCTTTGTGTTGTGTTCTCGTTCTGGTCCTGCTAGCCTGTACACTGTACTAGGTCACACTATGGGCTTGTCTAGAACAGATCGGAATTCTTAGTTTTTCCTTTTGTTTTAATTGTTCCTCTCCATTTTCGTTCCGAAGTTTAACAATGATCAATAGTGCAGCCATTTCAACACACTGCTGGCCATGGATGGCGACTCCATAGGGGATTGCATAAATATTTTCAATAATAAACTCTACCCTAACCCTAAACATAACTCCAAACATCAGCCAGAAGGCCTAGTACAATGAGAATGTTTGATTTTTTTTTAAATCGCAATGAACTGACATAGCTTTTTTTTAAACAAAAAAATGAACTGACATAGCTGAAAACTCATTGCACGCATCATCACTGAACGGTATAGGGGCCAAATGGTCCGCCGGGCACAGCACGGTCCGGGCCGATAAAGTATGGCCCACTTATTTTCAGGCCGTTCCAGCCCACAGCCTGAGTCTGAAGGAGAAAGTCACACTAATCCAACAGCGCGGTCCAGCCCAACACACTGACAGATCGATTTTTTTTAATAATCGACTTCTGAAATTAATTAATATAAATAACCGAGTGTTTTGGAATTTCACCAAGTAACCGGTCTATCGCCGGACGAGTGGGCGATAACCACGTATCTCCCAACGATCGGGCGATATCCTTAGACGTGGGACCCGTCGTTCATTGGAAGGGCGATAAGTGTGCAGCAGCTTGTGGGACCGGTCGTCCCTCGCGATAGGCTGCCGTGTGGCTGATGGTGGGACCTGTCGTCCAACCGACGGGTGACAGGATGGCGCGGCACCCGGTGGTGGGACCTGTCGCCCGATTGGTGGGCGACATGATGGCTCGATGTCTGGTGGTGGGGCCTCTCGCCCAACAGTCAGGCGATAGGCCCGCTCGATATAGCGTGGCGCGCTGCGCCTGTGCCCGAGCGTTTCGTCGGTGGCAGGGACAGAGGAGAGGAGAGGAGAGGACAGGAGAAGAGAAAGAAAAAAAAAGAGTGAGGTAATTTTTAGTTAGTATTTTTTTATATTAGAATAGATAGAATATACGGTAGATTTTGTTCTAGATCTAGATTTCATCGTCTTCATCGAGCTCACTCTCCTGTTCTTCCCTTTCCCCTCTCTCTCCATAGCGCTAGAGGCCTCGACCTGGTCGCACCCTCGACATCGCAGGACGTCGCTGCGCGCCTTGTCTCCTCCAGTCCGTCGCGCTGCACATCGCCTGTTCCTCGCGTGTTGCGCCTGCCTTTGACATCCACGACGCCATGGCCCATGGCAGAGGAGGTCGACCGGTCGAGCGGTGAAAAATCCCATCATTCTCATGACTGGAAGTGGTGGAGGCGCGCAAATCATCATCGACACAACATCGCGCACGACGAGGTGGGGCGGGTTGGGCCTCATCATCGCCAACACCGTCTCCAGGCACCTGATCCCTCCCCATGCGCTGCTACCACGTCAGCACTCCCCACATGAAACCATAGACCGCGGAGGCAACGCCTGCGGACGGGCTTCTAAAGGCGCTGCTGCAACTGAGACAAAGGAATGGACGATAGAAGCCCACGTTTTGAATCAAGGAAACGCCACATCGCCAAATAGGTAGGTGTCAATCGCAGGAAGCATCCACGGCAGCCAAAATAGCGAGGGGCTGCAAATCATTTCTGTGTCTACTTTAGACTATTATGTAATTTTTTATGTGGTTTTCTTTACTAGTTAGCTTGTATTTAATATGTAGTTTTATTATCGTAAAATTGTTATAAAAAATAGAATAATTAATTTCTTTATGTAGTTCTCTTTATTAGTTAGCTTATGTGGTTTTCTTTACTAAGTTAGCTTGTATTTAATATGACAGCCGGCAAAAAATACCTTAAATTCAACAAAATCCACGAGTAAAAAAAAATATGAATCACCATAAAAAACAAGTAAGAGGGCATGCCTGTCGCCTCTTGTGGCTCGGACGATAAGGAACTATCGCCCGCTTGGGGGGGGGGCAGGACCCCTGTCGCTCGATGGTTGGGCGATACGTGGTTATCACCCACTCGTCGGTGATAGACCGGTTAGTTTGGTGAATTTCTAAAATGGTCAGTTATTTATATTAATTAATTTCTGAAAAAAAATCTGTAATCGGGTTAAAAGCAGCCTAGCCCAGCCAATAGGTAGATGTAGCCCGACTCGAATTCCAGTACAACCCGTGATTCGTGCAGCAAGTGGAATTCGAAGAGGCTAGGGTTCGAGTCGTCTCCAGCCCACGTGGGAGCGATGCGGGGTGAAACAAAACCAGATATAGTCTCTGGTCCACAACGGTAAGCAAGCTAAGGCGGTATCCTAGGAGCATGGTTCACAAAACCGTAAATTGTTCGGTTTTTTCGTACAGTAAAAATCGAGCGGTAAACTGTAAAAACTGAGCGGTAGACGGTAAGCAAGCTAAGACGGTGGTATCCTAGGAGCAACCGAGAATTGTTTAGGGTTTAGGTTTTTAACAAAAGACAGAGATATATTCTCAAAATATTTTTCAACAAATAACAAAAGGCCCTTTCAACATGACCGACCATAAACACTATTAGGAACATCAGCCAAAATATAAAGAAGAAGAAGAAGAGGGACAGCCTTTTTTTTCTCTTCTGGTTCTGGATGTGCTTGCTCTGTTTTATTCTTGTCACCAAACGCAGCAACCTGATCACAAACTGCAAGGCACCAGATGTTGTAGATTAAAATTACTACTGGGTTGAAATGTCGTTATTGTAGCCATCAGATACGGTGAGCTGAATCGCAGCGCTGCCGCTGTTGATGACCCTGCAGTTGAGCCTGATCTCCCCCTGCGTGCCCGTGAGCACGTCGATGTCCCCCATCTTGACCATGGACTTGGCGAACTTCTTCTTCCACTTGTTCTCGCTCTTGACGAACTCGTCCACGGACGCCTTGAGCGTGGCGTTGGTGAGCAGCTCCTGGTCCGACGTGAAGAGCCCCAGGTTGTTGGCGAGGCCGAGGTAGTAGCGGTTGTCCAGCGCCGCCGGCGTCATGAGGTCCATGGCCGTGGTCACGTTGGGGGGAAGAACTGGCTGCTGTTGGAGGGGCAGACGCTCCTCAGCAGGAGCGCGTAGGCCGGGCTGATGGTGGGGTCCACGTCGCTGGCGTTGCTGAACTTGTATAGCCGGTTCGTGAAGGAGGAGCAGTGGGACCGGCCCACGGTGTGGGCCCCGGACAGCACCACCATGTCCTCGGCGGTGAGGTTCTTGCGCGTGAAGTTGCCGACGAGCTCGCCGGCGGTGGAGAGCGGGGACGGGAGGTTGCTCTCGGCGTCCTGCTTCGTGGACACGCGCCCGTCGCGGCGGCCCGCGGGGACCTTGTAGGAGACGCTGCCGGTGAGGGTGATGCTGTCGCGGGCGGCGAAGGCGAGGATGTCGGCGCAGGAGACGGTGCGCGGGCAGGCGGCCTCGACGGCCTTCTTGGCGGCGTCGATCACGTCGAAGCCGCGGAGGCTCGGGTTGTTGGGGATCGCGTCCTTCTCCGCCGTGTTGTTCGACGTCGAGTCGATCAGCACAGACCCGTCGCAGCCCTGCGCAATATAACGGTCGTTTTACTGAACATAATAACCTTATTATTAACTGACAACGATTTTCATTTCAGGTTATATATATATCTGATTTAATTGTTAGCGCAGCATATTGTTGATCCCAATTCATCGTGACCGCTCGTGGATTTTCTTCCGTTGTCCGCGTGTGCGTTCCTTTGATCATATACACTTGCCAATTTCTCACAACCAGCAGTATTAATAGCAACCTAGGCATTGCATCAGGAAGGGTGCAGGTCCTCTGCAGTGACGAGTAAAATTCAGAGAATTGTAGCAAATAAAACAGTAAAAGGTGAGAGAGTGAACAGTTCTCTGAATTAGCACTGTAGCAAAAGTACTGTGTACGGGTACTGTAGTAAAATTTATACTGTTTATTCTTCACTGCAGCATCAAATCTGGCTCATTGATCTTAGATCCGACGGTAGAAAATCTCACTAATTTCAACTACAGTGCACTCTCTGAATTTAGAGCACTAATGCAGGTGACCCCGATCCCATCAGGAAAGACTACTACAGTGCTGTCAACAGTAGTCATGGTCAAGGTCTCCCCGGTCTTTATCGACTCCATGTACACATGCCCGGCTAGGACCACCAGCAACTAAAGCCCTCAATATGCATGTGCCTTGCAAAAGGCATCCGCCCTCAATATGCATGTGCCGTGCAAAAGGCATCCGCGCACCTGCTTCTGTCTATTTTCATTTTATCTTATATACGAAAGAAGTTTTTAGGTATACAATACTTGCCAGTAGTTTATTAAAACTATTGACCAGTAGTTTATCCGATGACAGAGATCTGATATCGAAAATACACAACCACTGGTCAATATTTTACCATCTTAAGGGTAATGTCGTCACATTGATAGATTTATCATGGTTAATTTTTATTTTCGTGATAACATAAACAAAAATCAATAATCTAATTAACCCTTAGTGTTAATAATGTGTTCATTATTATTCTTACAATAAAGTTGTGGTTCACATCTTAAAATAATATTTTATAGAAAAATATAAATTTGTTAATTAATTGTGAAATAATTACAAAAATACCCTTAAACTTCTTGCCATTCATAAGATATTCAACTAATTGTTAATCGATACTAGCAGCCGGGAGCACACAATAGATCCTACGGCAGTGTGTGACTTCTCATGTGGCTGCCCATAAAGGACTACCTCGCCTGGCGCCTGCACCAAAAACCATTTCACGTTTTTTGTTCTTTCTAAGAAGGAAGCTACTGCTCATGTGGGTATGAGCATCTCCACTGTGTTTCACGAAAAGGAAGCTACTGCTAAATGCTGATGCTCTGATATTCTCATTCCTGTGCATAACAGGATCAAATCCCATCGATCGTCATCAGGAATATCAATTCAGCCGCCCACTTGGGCACAAAAACAGTGGAAAAGGAAGCAAAAGACGCCGTAGAGTGAGGCACAAACCCTGACGAAGCAGTCATGGAAATGGAGTCGGATCAGGCCGGCAGCGATGCCGCTATTGTTCTTGAAGGCGGCAGCCACGGCTTGCTGCACCAAGGTCTCCACCGACGGGCAGCTTTTGCTGTAGAACCCGACCTTGAGACCGGCTCCTATGGCGGTGACAGGAAGAAGAGCAAGGATGAAGAGGAAGATCTTCATGGTCACCTTCCTATGAGAACACTCCTTTCAGCAGCTGCTCCTTGATCTGACTCTTTGGTTGCCTGGCTAGCTAGGCTTTGGGTATCTCTATTCTCTATATATAGGCATACAACAATGCTATTGCTAGACTGGTCATATTCCGTATGAAACGGAAGGGTTAAGTTTGTCACAGGAGTTGGGAAATAGTACCAAACAAGTGGCGCCCTTTGGTAGCGTTTTCCTTCTCCATGACACCAGAGAGGCGCATCAAACTTTTTTTCATTCTAACCCTTGCCTATCTAAAATTTTATAAATAGCCCCTCCGTAACTATATTTTTAGAATCTGGCCCATTTGGTCACTCTATTTTGAATGGCGTGACACATGAATATGGTCACGCTGAACACTTTGGCGTGACCAGATGACACGTAGAAAAATAGGCTTGACACATAAGGATTGACCACGATTACATTTGGTCACGCCAAAGTGAATGACGTGACCATATACATGTGTCACGTCATACAATTTGACGTGACTAAAAGAGATCAGATCTTAGAAATTTAGTTTGGAATAGGCTACTTTTAAAATTTTAGATAAAAAGAGACCAAAAGAGAAAAAAAATTCAGGCGCATCACCCAGGCCCATGTGTCTGTCGTTGGAGCTGTCCTCTAAAACTAGGCTCTCACTACTGTTTCTGTAACATCAGAATGTGGATCAAAGCAAGCTACCGGTCCCTATGTATGGAAGATACAATTGAAGATGTGCAAGTTGATGAAGGAATCTTTACCGTTTGAGCTTTAGATTTTGTTAACTGTTTGTATTAACTTTGTTGTTATTTTGTACTACTACTAGCTGATCAATGATGATGTCCAAAGGTAGGTAGGTAAAGGAATACGTCTATCTTCTCTAATACTGCTATTTAGTGATCAGCTTTAGGTGACAGGTTTAGGCTTTTTCTTTTAAGAAAAGAAGAACTATATTAATTTGTAACTGAGCACAATCTAGTATTACAAGCACACTAAGAAATTTAACAAGATTAAAACTAAGTGCATCAAGGTACTCCTCTTCATCTTCATGGTACTCATGCATCATGTAGCTCTGAATAGACAGAGAACTAGTGCCCAAAACATCTAGAGTAAATTGGATTGGTGCCATTACAATTTTTGAGTTGGAAATATGCCATTGATCTTTTACCGGTTAGAACGGTGCCATTATACTTTTCCAAAAATCAGAGATGTACCATTTTCTACGTTTGGGAGGGATTTGGGCCCACCCACAACTATCTGTACTTTCGTATGGCCAGTTTTGCCCCTGCCCTTATCTCTTACCTCTCTCGTCTTCTCCCTCCTCCTCTCTGCCAGTGTTGCCGCTGCTGACTTCCCCGCTCGGCCGCGCGGGCCACCGCCGAAATCCCCGAGTCGCGCGCACCGCCTCTTGCTGCACAGGCCGTTGCCGTCCGATCCGCCTCTAGCCTCGCTACCTCCAGTCTGTGGCAGCACGCGTTGCCACCGGCCGAGCCGCCTCCCACCGCCCCAACCTCCTCGCCGCCGCTGGGCCACTCCAAGCTCGCCGACCGCCCTGGGTCCCGGCATTTTGGCCACGATGGGCAGTAGGATGAGCTCACCGTCGCAGGGCCGACCCAGCCAGCCACGACATTGGGGCCAAGCATCCGCCTTGGTGACCTCCTATGTCTCGTTTGCCGCCTCCGCATCCTGCTGCCCCTGCGAAAAGAACTCCAGCCGTGGCCGCGCGCGCCCTCCTCTACGCCGTCGGGCACCGTCCCCTCCTCCACGCCGCTCCAATTGACTGATTGCAGGAGACGAGAGAGGTAAGGAGATAAGGGCAGGGGAAAAACTGTCCATACGAAAGTACATATAGCTACAGGTGGGCCCGAATCCCAAAATGGCACATCTCCAACTTCTGTAAAAGTTTAATGGCACCGTTCCAACCGGTAAAAGATCAATGACATATCTCCAACTCTGAAAATTATAATAGCACCAATCCAATTTACCCAAACATTTATGTAAGAAGAATTGAGCATAATCTTCTACTTTCTTGTGTCGTCCTTCTAGATTCTCCCACGAAGAGAAGAAGAAAATTTGGTCTTAGTGTTCCCGACTCAAAACCAATCAAAATAAGCGTGGACAGTTTTAGACTCTTGATGGGCATAGTTTCACTATGTCTCCTCATTTATATTTGGTATTATTATGAACAAGTAATAATTGATCTAAGTGTCGCTAGGATCGTCATTTCAAAATGTTAAGTCTTTGTCGTTGGTCTATCCATTCATCTGGTACACATGATTAAGTAATATTTTTTTAAAAAATATTGTAGTTGTATTACAAGACAACACATTATTAATTACCGAGTGTTTTAGTTATAAATGGCGCTGTCAATTCAATGCAACAAACTATTACTTCTTTAATAAAAACTTTAGTTAGAAAAATACTAACTGGTAATATAAATTAGATTAGAACACAAAATATATAAGAATAACTTTTAGCCACCTGAAAATAAGACTGGGGAAATGTTAGAGAGATCTCTTAAAAAGTCTTTAATATCCTTTTTGCTTGGGGCTAACTCACGGTTGCTTGTTCTGGATCCGACAGTGAGGATAATCTCTTTCTCTTTCTGCTTTTTTATTTGACGAAACATGAGGGGCAAACCTCTACTGGATTTCTCCTCTTTCATTTACTGTTGCATGCCATTCGTGGCATGCTTTGGTCCGTGCACGTGATTAACCCTGCTGCATCCGCCAATAGTTTTCCAAAGTCACAGAAGTATCATCCTTTGCTTTCCAAATATATTAGACAGCAGCATCAACCCTTTGCTTTGCAAACTACAATCCTTCTTCTTTTTTCCTTTTAAAAGTTTTTCTGCCAATTCTTAGTGCCCGGCTCGACCAGAAAAAGTAGAGTAAGATATCCCTCCCCCCATTCTCTTTAGTCTTTTGCAGCGTTTATTATTTAAGAAAAGAAGATAGAGCCATGCATGCTCGTTGCTAAGGATCGCTTGTAGAATGCAAAAGGAGCTAAACATAATGTTCTTTGCTTAAGCATCTATCGATTGAAGCATAGAAAAGTGCATCTAGCTCCGAGCCTTGACCCTGCAAACTGTTGGACTACCGTCCTGTGATTGTTTGCTACTTCTACTTGAACAGCAGCTATTGGAAATATAAGCACTTTCAGTTTTAATTTAATCTAGAAATAAATCATAAACATGATATACAGATTGCTAAATAAATTAGACAAGTCTACGTAAGATCTAGACATATCTAATAAGCAGGAGAAGATGAACACATCTACCATACTATCCATAACTATCATGCAGAGATAGAACGCAAAGACTAGTATGGAAGACATAATACAAGTAGAAGGTACGTATGTTTCCGGCCTGACGGAGTAGAGGAGTTGACGACGACGTTCAACAGCGTCACGGCGAAAACAGCGACGTGCTTGGCTCACGCGGCGGGGAAGACGCGCCGTGGTGGAAGCGATCGAGCGAGTCGCGCAGAGCGCTTCCTAAAAACCTTATTCGCCATCTCCCGGTGCAGGATCGCTGAAGGCGCTGGTTCCGGAGACCTGCTCTCCCGTTCGACGGTGCACGTCGACGATCGAGATGGAGTAGTCTTGGCGGCGCAGCAGCAACAGAGGCTAAAACCCTAGGTGAGATCGAGATATCGTTTCTGCGGCGGCGCCGTACGTTTATATAGGAGAGACCGCTAGGGTTAGGCGAACCTAAAACCGAGTCGGTTTCCAAAACAGAAAACGTATTGGACTCGCAGCAAAAATAAAGTGCAAAAGGAAGCCGCGCCCTGCAAGGCAAGGGGCCGGATTTTAGCGGACCATTCACGCAGGTGAAGCGCGGCCGCGCCCTTCGCCCCGCCCGGCCCGGCCCGGCCCGGCCCGGCGAGCGAGCGAGCGCGCGTGTGGTCTTCCTTCTCTCTTTCTCACACTTGCAAGGAAGGCAAGAGCATCCAAGTTTATAAATTGGTCTCCCTCCACCTCCACTAGCAATGTGGTACTAAACATTGCACTCCCACCATCCCTCATGGGCCTTTGAGATTTTCTAGGAATTATAGAAATCATTAATGGGCTTTGGCCTAATAATTCCATCAATCCCCCACCAGATCTCAAAGTCCCAACAAGACTTTCCCTCATTCTACTACTGTTCAATATAACGGTGTTTCGATGGAGACTGTTAAGTTGAACTTCCACCTAGAACACTAAGCTACACTCGTTTACGACTTGAACAATGGACTATGCCTTGAATTGCAAGTCTTGTGCAAACAAGCTTTACTTAGAGTCACAGCTGATGCTTGGACCTCCGAGTAGGCTACTCCGCGGGTGGAGCATATAGGTCGTACTCCGCGGTCTTTCATGAGCTTAATAGAGATCACCCAAATCTCACGAGTCGCGACCTTACAACGGTCGGGCTCATATAGGTGTATTCTTTCAAGAATGCTCTGCAGGATAGCATCTTCGCTAATTAAAGCCAATAGAATATATTAAGGCATTCGCCAACCTGCCATGCGGTGTTGAGAGTATTGCATCATTACTCGAGAAGGTTTAAAAGGATACTCTCTAGCTGACCAATAGCTTGTTCTTCCCGGGTCCTACTTCACGGGATCTCCGATCACATAGGTTGGGTTACCACTATGGAATAGCTCAAATGGGTCTAATACCCATCTCCTTTGATGCATTGTCTATCACATTACGTGACAGCCCCTTAGTAAACCGATCTGCCAGGTTTCTATCGGTTGATATGTAATCCACCGATATTACTCCGGAGTTTCTCATTTTCCTGACGGACTTTAAACGTCTCTTAATATGTTTTGATGACTTTATATTGTCCTTTGAACTGTTCACTTTGACTATCACAGTTTGATTGTCACAGTTCATCGGTATTGCCGGCACTCGGTTTCTCGACAATAGGTAAGTCCATCAAGAGCTCACGTAGCCAATCGGCCTCAACCGTGGCTGTATCAAGCGCGGTAAGCTCGCTTCCATGGTAGACCTCGTTAAGATAGTCCGTTTACATGATCTCCATGAAACAGCAGCACCACCAAGAGTGAAAACATATCCACTCGTGGCATACAACTCATCGAGCATCGGATATCCAATTGGAGTCACTATATCCCTCTAGTACTCGAAGGAAACCCGAATAATGAATTCCATAACCCGCCGTACCTACTAGGTAGTGCATTACTCGCTCAAGCGCACGCCAATGATCACCTCCCGGATTAGATAGTCAGGCCTAGTAGCACTAGCCAAGTACATAAGTGATCCAATGATCCGAGAATATCTCAATTGGTCTCTACCAATTCTTTTATTCTTCCGAAGGATCAAGCTGGGATCATAAGGAGTTGGAGAAGGTTTGTTGTCCTTGTAGTCGAAGCGACTCGAGCATCTTTTCCACATAATGAGATTGCGTTAAAGTAATCCCATTCTCTCCTTTGATTAGCTTAATGTTTAAAATAACATCAGCCTCACCCAAATCCTTCATATCAAAACTTTGGAACGAGAAAAGACTTGACCTCATTAATCACGTCAAGGTTTGTTCCAAAGATTAGTATGTCATCCACATACAAGCACAATATAACTCCCTCACCCCCACCATGGCGGTAGTACACACATCTATCGGCCTCATTGATCGAAAAGCCTGCTGATATGAGTGTAGAGTCGAATTTCTCATGCCACCGCTTAGGTGCTTGCTTTAGGCCGTATAAAGATTTCACCAACTTACACACCTTGTCTTCTTGACCCTTTACTACAAAACCATCTCGGTTGATCCATATAGATCTCCTCATCCAACTCTCCATTAAGGAAAGCTGTCTTAACGTCCATCCGATGAACGAGAAGACCATGAGAGGCAGCCGGAGCAAGTAGTACACGTATGGTGGTCAATCTCGCAACAGGTGAGTAAGTGTCAAAGAAATCTTCACCTTCTTTCTGGGTATAGCCCTTAGCCACAAGCCGAGCCTTGTACTTGTCTATAGTACCATCGGGCCTAAGCTTCTTCTTGAACACCCACTTGCAACCCACGGGTTTGCACCCATATGGTCGATCAACTACCTCCCATGTTCCATTAGAAAGAATAGAGTGCATCTCACTCTGTACAGCTTCTTTCCAATCATCCGCATCAGGTGATGCATATGCCTCAACAATGGTTCCGGGAGTATCATCCACAAGATAGACAGTGAAATCATCACCAAAAGATTTTTCAATCCTTTGTCTCTTGCTCCGTCTAGGAGCTTCACTATATATCTCCTCGATAATTGGTTCAAGTGTTTGTTCAGCATGATCGGAAAGCACAACAGGTTCGGGAGTAGTTTCAGCAATCACATCAGTAGATAATCTAGACATGCTATATGAATCTTTCATAGGAAATATGTTCTCAAAGAAAGTAACATCACGAGACTCCATTAAAGTATTAACATGAATATCAGGCACCTCTGATTTCACTACTAAAAATCTATAGGCAATGCTATTACGAGCATATCCAAGAAAAACACAATCCACAGTTTTAGGTCCCAACTTACGTTTCTTGTTTATTGGCACATTAACCTTGGCCAAACAACCCCAAGTACGTAAGTAAGACAACGATGGTTTTCTCCCAATCCATTCCTCATATGGCGTTTTCTCCTTATTCTTCATGGGAACTCTATTTAGGACATGACATGATGTCAATAAAGCCTCCCCCACCATGCCTTAGATAATCCCGCAGTTGTCTAACATGGAGTTAACCAAGTCGATCAAAGTGCGATTCTTTCTTTCGGCAACCCCGTTTGATTGGGGCGAATAGGGAGGCGTCCTCTCATGAATAATACCGTGTTCCGCACAAAATAAGTCGAAATCATTAGAGAAATATTCACCACCGCGATCGGACCTAATTCTTTTGATCTTTTTCTCTAGTTGAGTTTCAACTTCAGCCTTGTAGATTTTAAAGTAGTTTAGAGCCTCATCTTTCGTTTTTAACAAATACACATAGCAGTATCTAGTCGCATCATCAATCAAAGTCATGAAGTATCTTTTTCCACCTTCTGTCAATATACCATTCATTTCGCAAAGATCTGAATGTATAAGTTCTAGTGGTGCCAAGTGTCTCTCCTCGGCAGCCTTGTGAGGTTTTCGAGGTTGCTTAGATTGCACACAAGTATGGCACTTAGAACCTTTGACAATGGAAAAATTTGGAATTAAATTCAAGCTGGAAAGTCGAGACATAGAACCAAAATTCAGATGACATAAACGTGAATGCCAAACATTTGCATCACTCTCATTAACACCATCACAAATATAGTTCACTGATTTATTGTAAAAATCTGAAAGGGAAAAGCGGAACAAGCCTCCGCACACATAGCCTTTACCAATAAATTGTCCACTCTTAGACACGACAACTTTATTCGACTCGAGCACTACCTTAAAACCATCCCTACATAAAAGGGAGCCACTAACGAGATTCTTCTTGATAGAAGGGACATGCTGCACGTTCTTCAATTGGACAATCTTTCCCGAAGTAAACTTCAGCTCGACCGTGCCAACACCATGAACAGAAGCATGTGACCCATCTCCCATCGGGACGGAAGAATCCTGGGCGGCCTGGTAAAAAGAAAACAGAGAAGCATCAGCACACACATGAACATTTGCACCAGTATCAAGCCACCAACTTGTAGATTGAAATACTGAAAATACAGACGGTAAATTACCGTACCCGGTAGTGTCAACACTGGTCACCATGTTCGCAGACTTCTGCCGAGGAGGCTTCCTCCCCTTGCGCTCGTGGACACTTCTTTGCCCAATGCTCGGTGGAGCCGCAAACGAAGCATCCCTCGTTCTCCTTGTTCTTTTTCTTCTTAAAGGTAGTGGTCTCGCTTAGGCTTATTGTTCTTGCCCTTGCCCTTGCCACCATTGCCATGAGACGATCGTGGTTGGTGCACCATGTTGGCACCGGTCCGACCTTCAACGAGTGTCGTATACTTGCCTTATGGGTATACGGATGATGAAGACATGGATACGCAAAGACATGGTAGCAAATCGGAGAAGATACGGATAAGGGCGATAGGCAACAGATCGGTCTTCGACCGGTGCGGGATAATAGAAGAACTCTGTAGAGCGGTATGGAAACAAGGCGGATACTTAGACCGGTATACAATGACGTGAGAAGCAAATTATAGAACAATTTGTAGTCCGATTAGGACTACTGGATCAATAAAGAAAGTTAGAGATAGAATCCCATATATGTAATTCATGTAATCGGCTAGGACTACGATTGTAACCCTAGCTCCCCCGGACATATAAGGCGGAGCAGGGACCCCCCAAAAGGATATGAGATTTCGCAATTAGCAAATCGCTAAAGGCAATACATAACATACGGGACGTAGGGTATTACTCTTGATTCGAGGGGCCTGAACCTGTCTAAAATCGTGTGTTCCTGTGTGTTACGTGTGTTGCACCATCGAATTCCACGCTCGTGAGGGACCGGGTAGTACTAGTGCCGAGTTTAAGACTCGACATTTGGCGCGCCGGGTAGGGGTCCCGGCGAGTTCCTAGCGAGTTCGATGGCCACTTCGTTTGTCGTCGACTTCGAGCCCGGCTTCAAGATTCGCTTCGGGTCCCTCGACTTTGAAGGCGACTCGGACGGGAAATTGTCGTTGATGAATCCGACTCGTTGCCGGGCCGCTGCTTCTAAAGCGCGATCACCTGCCACGGTTGATACCTCGATTCGAGCTTAGCGGATCCGACGCAGCTTTAGCGCGAAACATCGAGCTCCCTATGCTTATGCCTCGGAACGGTGCCCGGGCTACGGCGCAAAGCTGTTCTCCCGAGCTGGATACGGATTCCGAGGAAGACGCTCCGGTCTTCTTTCTAGTGTTCATGACAGGACCTGTTATACGCCAACTCACTCCCGAGGAAGCTGCTGAAGAAGCGGCAAGGATGGCGAGAGCTGAAGCTGAACGCGATCGTCGTGAAGCGAGAAGAGGAAAACAGAGATGAACAACCTCCGCCACCTTCGGCCGCGGATCCGCGCACAAGTGCTACTGCTTTAGCCGGAGGAAGCGCCCCTACGACCACTCCCCGGCTACGGGCCCGCTATCGGACCGGTCCGGAGACCCGGATGAATCTCCGAGGATACAACAATCGACGAGGATCTCGTGGTGGAAGACGCCATCGATCTTCCAGCGAGCTTTGGATTTAAGTTCCATGGAAGTAGAGATGAATGGCGTTCGGGTCTTCACATCGCCGGTCCACAATATTGTGGGAGTGAAACAGATTCTTGAAACAATACCGGAAGAAGTCCTCAACGCTACACCGGGATTGCGCCGTGCGCTGAATTTAGTTGATGCGGCGGCTCGCAAACAAACCAACTCATCCATGATCGAGCGAAATCTTCCGGTCGCTCGCATTCCCATTCGGAACGACCGACAAGGGCCCGGTCCGACGGAGCTTCTTCCGGAGGAAGGCTAGTACCCCGGCGTACCCCGATCGCGGATGCACATGAACAAGCTCCCAACAAAGATTTGCGGGTACCGCTCAATGATAACCGGGATGTTCGGAACGTGCTGATTGATCGTCATGCGAAAGAGTGGAGGAGTGAACGAGACATGAGGAAGATGAGAGGCGATGGACCGGTCATGTGGATGATCGTCCTCGGGATCTTGCCCCACCTCGGCGCAACGGGCCGGCGGCTTCGGCGCCACCCACCAACGCAAATTATCCGCGCAACGATCATCGAGGGCATGGTAGTAGGCATGCTCATCGAGATGGACGACGCCGTGACAATAGAGACCGGAGAGGGCGAGACAACCGGGACGAGAGATGATGAACCTCGGCGTGCGGACAATGATCGTCAAGCTGCACCTCCACCTCCGCCTCCATCGCGACACGCGAGAACCGGTGAACAATGATCGTCAAGCAGCACCACCACCTCCACCTCCGCCTCCTTCACGGGACGCGGAGCCGGCGAATAATGATGGACAAGGCGGTTCGGGAGACAAATACCAGGAGGACCGTTACTACGACTATTCCGACGATGATAGGGATCGTAATTATCGGCATCGCCCTAGCCGTCGATCTCCGTCACCGGTCCGGACTGGTCCGGAAGATGATGAATATTTTGTAATTCCCGCTTTTACGCGAGATTTACGCATCCGCAAATACCCCAGGGGATTTAAGCCCGGGGCCATTGACAAGTATGATGGCAAAGCGCCTCCGGCCGAATGGCTCCGCATGTATACCACGGCTATCCGGTCGGCAGGAGGAGACACGTTCGTGCTAGCCAATTATCTACCGATGTGCATGGAGCAGGCTGGACGCTTATGGTTGCAATCCCTGCCCGAGAAATCTATTTCTTCGTGGGGAGACCTCACCAAAAAGTTCGTAGAAAACTTCCGGGCGACTTGTGAGAAGCCAGGAAACTACTTCGACCTCAATAGGGCTGAGCGTAAGCCCGACGAGACCCTCACCGATTTCATCGAGCGATTCTGCAATAAGAAAGCCTTAATCCCCAATGTTCCCGATCAGCAAGTGATTGCTGCATTTCAAGCCGGCGTCCGGAGTGAAGCGCTGGTTCACAAGATTGGGAGACGTAATCGAAACCTCAACATGACGGCGTCGAGTGCTTCAAGATAGCAGATGATTACGCTGCTGGAGAATCAAATGTAGTCAATCTGCGCGGGAACAAAGGGAAGGAGCCGAACATGACCAAGGCAACCGATCTGGATCTAGGAATGACAAGAAGCGTAAGGCTGATCACCTTGTTGCAGCTGTTGACCGCGTCTCATGGAGGAGACCGGCCAGCACCCCCTAAGAGAGGTCCAAGAGAACGATTGTCGTTTGAAACACTTCCGGACGGCCCTTGTATGATCCATAATGGGAATCATAAAGCTAAAGAGTGCGACCTGTTAAGGCCATTTGCTCAATTTGCCTTAAAGGTTGCACCTCGATCCGCTACGGGAATCGGAAGGATGACAAGGGCAAGGATAAGGACCGTGAAGACAATGAGGATGACGAAGGTTTTCAGGAACCAGCCCGAGAGGTGAACATGATTTATGGAGGCCCGGACGCATACAAGTCAAAGGGGAAGCAAAAATTGTCACTACGGGAGGTTAATGTCTGTTGCTCCCGCAACTCCCGAATATCTTCGGTGGTCCGAGGTCCCCATCACATTTAGCAGGGTAGACCACCCGGAGATACTACCGAAAGCTGGAAAATATCCACTCATCCTTGCTCCCATTGTTCGGAAGGTGCGGTTGAAGAGAACTTTCATTGATGGGGGAAGCTGTTTGGATATCTTGTTCGCTAAGACTCTGCTCGAGCTTGGCCTCGACTGTCGCTGATTTAGAGCGCAGTGTTTCTCCGTTCCATGGTACAATACCCGGGCGGAATAGTTACCCTTTGGGGCAGATTTCTCTGCCGGTGACTTTTGGGGCGAAGAAAAATTATAGAAGGGAGAAGATTGAGCACGCACTCGTTGGTGCGTCCCGATGCGAAGCCGGTGAAACGAAACTCCGGAGGTTTGCCCAAGACCGCAAGAAAGCTATCAAGAAAGAGATAACTAGGTTGTTAGCAGCTAAGTTCATTAGGGAGGTGTATCATCCAGATTGGCTTGCCAATCCGAGTGCTTGTACCAAAAAAGAATACTAAAGAATTAAGGATGTGCGTTGATTATACTGATCTCAACAAAGCTTGCCCCAAAGACCCTTTCGCGCTGCCTCGAATCGACCAAGTTGTTGATTCGATCGCTGGCTGCGAACGTCTCGGTTTCCTTGATGCTTATTCAGGGTATCATCAAATACCGTTAAGAGTTGAGGATCGGATAAAAACCGCGTTTATCACCCCCTTCGGAGCATACTCGCTACACGACTATGTCGTTTGGATTGAAAAATGCTGGAGCTACGTATCGGCGTGGTATGCAAAGTTGTCTGGATTCGCAATTGGGAAGAAACGCAGAAGCTTATGTTGATGATATAGTGGTCAAGTCTCGAAAACCGAAGATCTCCTCTCCGACCTGGCGAGAGACCTTCGATAATCTGCGGAACTTTTCCATGAAGTTAAATCCAGGAAAATGTGTATTCGGAGTTCGTTCTGGGAAGTTACTAGGTTATTTGGTATCATAGAGAGGTATTGAAGCCAATCCGGAAAAAATTCAGACGATTGTTAACATGCAACCCCGAGTTGTTTGAAGGATGTTCAGAAGTTGACGGGCAGTATGGCAGCTCTTAGTCGTTTTATCTCAAGACTGGGAGTTCGAGGACTTCCGTTCTTCAAATTACTTAAAAAGCAAGACAAATTTGAGTGGACCAGTGAAGCACAAGCAGCGCTTGATCAGCTTAAAGAGTATCTCGGTAATCCTCCGGTTTTGGTCCCGCCGAGCCCGATGAGGTTATTCAGTTATATATCTCCGCAACAACCCACGTGGTGAGCACGGTTCCGGCGGTTGATCGAAAGGAAGAAGGACATCTGCAATTGGTGCAACACCCGGTCTATTTTGTAAGTGAAGTTCTTACTGAGTCTAAGATAAGGTATCTCCAATTGCAGAAGTTAATATATGCTGTAGTGATAACTTCTCGAAAGTTGAAGCATTATTTACAAGCGCATCCCATTGAAGTTAAGACTGGGTTCGCTATCGGAGATATTGTTCGCAATCGAGAAGCAATTGGTCAAGTTGCTAAGTGGGCTATAGAACTTGGCCAATATGAGATTACGTTCTCTTCGCGGACAGCTATTAAGGGACAAGCATTAGCTGATTTCATAACAGAGTGGTTGGAAACGCAAGTGCCGCAGGAAATTCAAGCACTGGAGTATTGGGAGATGTTCTTTGATGGGTCCCTGCAGCTTTCGGGCGCAGGGGCTGGAGTGGTACTTCTCACTCCACAAAAGGAGCCGCTCGGATATGTTTTGCAAATGCACTTTCGAGCTTCGAACAATACAGCGGAGTATGAAGCTTTGCTTCATGGGCTGAGAGTAGCCATTTCATTAGGCGTCCGTCGATTGGACATCTATGGTGATTCGATGTTAGTGATCAGCCAAGTTAACAAAGTATGGGATGCTCATGATGATCATATGATTGCTTATCGTCAAGAAGTTCGGAAACTTGAAGATAAATTTGATGGTTTGCGCTTTTCTCATATACTGCGCGGAAATAATTCTGCTGCGGATGAGTTGGCTAGACTGGGATCTTCGCGACAGGCGGTTCCTCCTGGCGTTTTTCTTCAGGTAATGGATAAACCGTCTATAAAGATGGAGCCCAAGATTATTATTACAGAAATCGAAGATAAGGCGGTCTCGGAAAGTCGGAAGGAAAAACGGTCTTGAAGAACCGATCGATAGTCCGGGTTTGCCGAGAAAAGATCGAAGATGGATTCAATACTGGTGGTATTCAGCCATTGGATGTTATGATTATTGATTCCGATTGGCGTACTCCGTATCTTGACTATTTGCAATCTGGCAAAACACCGGAGGATAAGGTGGAGAAGCAAAGATTAGAAGTTTGAGCCCGCAGTTATTTAATTCTCGAAGGAGAGTTGTATAAGCGTGGAGCTAATATTCTGATGAAATGTGTGTCGGTTTCCGATGGTATTCAATTGCTTGAAGACATACACAAAGGAATTTGTGGAAACCATGCTTCTTCGAAGACATTGGTTGGGAAGATATTCCGACGGGGATTTTATTGGCCAACAGACAACGGATGATGCGCATAGAGTGGTTAAAAGTTGTCAAGGATGCCGGTTTTTCGCAAGACAACCTCATACTCCGGCTCGGGAGTTGCAATTGATTCCAATGACTTGGCCTTTCTCTACTTGGGGGCTGGATATAGTGGGACCTTTTAAACGGGCACCAGGAGGATTCACGCATATTTTTGTGGCGGTAGACAAGTTTTCCAAGTGGATCGAGGCTGAAGCGATTACTAGTACAACTACGGCCCGCGCAATCAAGTTTTTGCAGAACATTTTTGTACGTTTTGGGGTTCCATACAGTATTATTACTGATAATGGGCCTCAATTTACTTCAGAGTTCTTCAAAGATTATCGCTGAGAGCTTAGGGATCAAGGTGCAATATGCGTCGGTGGCACATCCGCGAGCAATGGACAAGTGGAACGAGCTAATGGAATGATTTTGACCGGTCTTAAACCAAGAATTTTTGACCGATTGAAGCCTTATGCGGGAAAATGGGTTAAGGAATTGCCTTGGGTGCTCTGGGGTTTGCGCACTAATGTTAGCGAGCTACGGGACAATCTCCTTTTTCTTTGGTATATGGATCGGAAGCCATGTTACCTACTGAAGTGAATATGGTGTCAGCCCGGGTTCGAGTATTATGATGAAGAAAAATATGATGATCGACGTCGAGGTTGAATTGATTGCTGCGGAAGAATTGAGAGATCAAGCTCCGATTCAAGCCGCCAAATATCAACAAGGATTGCGTCGATATCATGATCGTAATGTTTGCACGCGGGAATTTCAAATCGGAGATTTGGTTTTGCGGAAGATTCAATCTAACAAGAACAGGCATAAGTTGTCACCGGTGCGGGAAGGACCTTTTTTGGTGAAATCGGTATCCAGACCAGGGGCTTATAGGCTTATGACCTTGGAAGAGGAAGAAATTCCAAATTCTTGGAATATTGATCAACTTCGTCGTTTTTATACTTAAAGAGTATTTATTGTAAAGTTTTTCTTATTATAATAAAGTAATTTTATCTAATAATAATATGTTTGTTTTTTGTGTCTCCATACTTTAATTTCGAATTAAATTATTGAGCCAGGGGGCTACTATGATAAAGAGTAGTCTGTGATATTTTGTTATTCTGCTATGATAAGAGCGATCTGTGATATGCCGCTATTCTTGAATAATAAGACCAGTCATTTAGTTAATGGATTGCTGTGATAAGAGCAGTCCGCTGAAATTATAAGCTTGTGTTTAAGACTGGTATATTCAGGAAAGGATAGAGTATAAGCTTTCTTTTTTATGAATACTCATTGGTAAACTGTTGTATTAAGAACAGTTTGGGAAATCTTACAAACTAGCTTTTTTGCTCATGTTATCATATCTTGAGTAAATAAGTTAGTAAGCATAATGGTGAAACCAGTATTCATAAAACAAGAAAAAGTGACTAATATTCATAAAGCAAACGAGTATAGTGGACAAGATGTTCAAATTCAAAATGGCCCTATTACAAAGCTTTCTAAGCGGGACCGCTTGAAGTGCCGGTGTCACCAGTCTTGGGATTTCCTTCGAGCCTATCATCCAGTGTTTCTTCAGAATCAGAAGAAGTTACGAGTTAAATCTCTGTCAAGATCTTCGAAGGCAGCTTCTACTTGTCTGTCGGCGGCGATCGCAGCATCTTGAGCATCTTGATCTAGGGCAAAAGCTGCTTGTGCTACATTCGGAGGGACACCTGACGGATCGATCGGAACATCTTCCACCAATTCAGAAACGGTACCAATGAGCGAGTTCCTTAGCTCATTGAACCGGTCTTCGATGGTATCGGGGTGGGCACCATCCCGGATAAAATTGAAATCGCAAACATCAACCGGAGTCCACGATTGGATAATGGCGGCAATATGTCCTCCTCCTGAAGCAGCGACCAGCCTTGAGTGTTCTCCGATCCTTCTCGGGATTGCCCGGATGGCGGACTCGATGTCCATTTCATTGGGATCAATAGTTTGTCCGCTATTGAGGTATTCCGAGTGCGAACTGTGCCCGCAATAAGTTACTGAAACAACAAGTGTAAATTTAAAGACTGGGTATTGCTGAAGATCGATATGTTTAAGAGATAACATGAGAGTAATAAAGAAAAACGGGACTTACGCCTGTGCACTGATTTCAGCCGCTCTGAATCTGCCCTTGATGTTTACATTGGATTCTTTCGGTTTCGGGCAATCTTCAAGGCTTTCTCTTTCTCTGCTTGAGCTGATTTCGCTGCTTCTAATGCTTCGATCGGTTCAGCTTTCAAGCGAGCGTTCTCGGTCTCTTGCATCTTGTTGGAGCGAAGTGCTTGAGCAAGTATGCTATCTTTCGCAGTGAGCTCTCCTTCAAGTTCTCCAATCCGTGCCGCTTTGTTGCTCTTCAATACGAGAGCCTTCTTCCAATGCCTTTTCTTGAGCTGCTGTTTTTTCCGTAAGAACTTCTTCAGCTTTCTTATGGGCAGCAACAAGATTCTCAAGCGCTGAAATCAAAGATAGGATCAATCGAGAAAAGGAGATGGTGGGAAAAATGTAAAATGTATAAAAGCAATTGTGGTCTAGTGGTGAAGCTTCTAGCTCTCATTCAACATATTCAAGATTCAAGGCAAATTGAAAATGTTACTTTGATTAATTTGGTGGAGCTTGATGATTTCTTGTCGGCGTTCTTCCATCATGCGATGGGTGTCCTGCAGACTGGCCTCTCTCCTCCGGAGGTCATTTTCCTTGGCCTTCGGACCGGTCGTCCGAATTTCTAGCTCACCCAATCGTTCTTGATTGGTGTTGAGTTCTTCTGCAAGCGGGTGATAATTGCAGTCTTGGCTTCGAGCTTTTCGGAAGAACCTAAAAAGAAAAAGAGAGTAAGAAATTTGAAGATTAAAGGGAAGTTGCTTGGAGAAATTATTAAATGGTAGAGATATACTTGGCAGATTCGAGAGAAATTCTTTAAAGCCTCTTCTTCTTGGAGGGCGTCCCATTGAGCCGTTGCGGTAAAAGTCCTTGCTCCACTGGAACTATCCACCTTCACTTCTCCGACCACCATTTTTGCCGGTCCGGGTTCTCCGGAAGGCTTACGAGTTGTCCTGGCCCGGCGAGGAATTTCTTCCGTCCGGACTGGTCCCGGTGAGAGCTCCGGAGGGATTTGAAATAAGGTGGCTCGGGGAAGAGGGTTGTCAGAAGAAGAGCTCTCAACATTGGAGGTTTGCTTTTCAGCTCCTGAGCTTGAGGCGACGGGGAGTTCCTTTGTGAGAGTCGCACTTTGAGCTTCTGCGGTTGAAGTGGCAAGAGTGGTGGGGGCGCCAAGAGTGGAACCGGTCCGAAGCATATCCGGGAAGAAGCGAGAACGAGGGCTAGGAGGAGCTCTGTGAGGAAAATTTGGTTCTTAAAAAACCAGCGATGCTAGCTTGAAAGCTAGAGGGAATCCTGTAAGAAAAAGCGACCTTAATTAGATTAGAGCAAGGAGCTTTGGAACCTAAGAAGTTTTTTGACAGATTGAATAATTTAGAAAAATAATTCGGAAAACTTACGTGGAGGCTTTTTAAAGCCGGTGGAGGTTTTGACCTTTTTGGACGGGCCTTGAGAAACTCCACCACTGCTATCTGCGGCTCTTTTCTCCGCTGGATTGGCTTGCGGAGTTGGAGCTGGATCCCCGGCATCAACGGGACCGGTCCGGTGACCATACCGGGACCGTTTGGGGACATTCGACAAAGGATCGGTCGAGACAAAAGTGCCTTGAGTTTTCCCCGGTGAAGCTTCGAGGATGGCCGGAGCTGCTTGGCGATCCCTTTCGACGGCGTCTTCTTCTCGCCGACGCTCTTCAAGTTTTTGTGCCTCCGAGCGGGTATCGCCGGAAGCGGCGAGGAGGAGCGGCAGGTTTACCGATGGTCAAGGCGATGAGTACGTCTTCTTGTACTAGGAGGTTGAACCACGGTCCCAGATTTTGTGATTTTTGGGGCCAGGCTTGTAGGTAGAGGGAAAGACCGGTGCTGTGGATTTTTGAGCCGGACCGGCTTGAACAACAAGTGGAGCGGCATTATTGGAGTAATCCTCTCCCCAAGTGTCGTTAGGAGGAAGATGAGGATGACTCCTGTAGTTGTCCATTTTCTGCGATTACAAAGATTAAGTCTTTATAAGTAAATGATGGCAATAAGTGATAAAGATTTGAAAAAAATAGGAAGAAGTACTTACGGCATCACGAGGATTGCATGAGCTGAAAGCTAATGCCACTCTTGTACATCCGGACAGGTCTGGATTTGGCTGCAGACATCTGTCTAATGCGAACTTCTAGCCGATCCTTGTTGGGGAGGGAAGTTCCGTCCGGAGGCATGGCGGTGTCCTCGTTGAAAGGCCAAGCGGGGTGTTCTTGCCTCTTGAGTGGTTGGACGCCTCGCACTATGAAGCTCCGAGAGAATTGTCTCGGCGATTACGCCTTTGACATCTTTCAAGTATCCGATGCGGACGAGGAGTGCAAGAACTTCATCATCCTCTTTGAGTTTTTCCTGGTTTTAGCGGTGGGGAAATTCTTGGCTACCTTCGTATTGAAAGCAGGGAGAGATGGTTGAGGATTGTCACAGAAATACCACCCTTTTTTCCAGTGAGCTATGCTATTGTTCAAGGATAAAGAGAAATATTCATCCGCGGTGACGTGCATCTAGCGCAGGGGGAGAGAGGAGGAGGGAGCTGGTCCAGGAGCACCACCCGAGCACGGGGAGTCGTGGCGTGGGCTCGGGCGGCGTCGAGGCGGACCGTGGTGGCGGCTCGACGGAGAGGGTGGCGGAGCAGGGGCGACGGCGGTGGCAATTTCTCCAATTCCCGGCGACTCGTTGCACGGGAAGGGGAGCGCGACAGTGGGAAGCTGCAGGGGGACCTGGTGCGCGATTTGGCGAAGAGGGACGGGAGGCGCAGCTTGCCTAGGCGACGCGCGACGCGGAGGCGGCCATGGCGGTCGCGGCGGACGGCGGCGGTGCTCTCGTCGATTCGCGCGCAGGCGAGTGGGAAAAGGGCGGGGCAGCGGTGCGAAAAGGAGCAGAAGAAGATGGGGAAGCGACTTGTGGCGGAGTTGGGATGGGAGCTTGGCCTTTGTGCCATTTTCCAAGGGGAGGGAGGACGGGCGGCGGGGGGGGGGCGTTCGCCTTCAATTCCGGCCGCTCCTGTTGGCCGGCAGGTACAGGGGCGGTTGGGGAAGTGGCAGGAGGTGGCGTGGTGATGGGACAGGGCAGGCACGCGCGCGGGCGGCGGCCAGGCTGGCCGGACCGGCGGGCGGTGCCGCCATTGCCCACCGGGCAATGAGCTCAATTCGGATTTTCAAATTTTGAATCTGAGGTTCGAAAGTTTGGACGAAATTCATAGTTCTGGTGCTCCAAATTTGGAAATAAAAATATGTGAAGCTCCAGCATGATGTGCTTTAATTTTGATCTTATAGTTTGAATTTCTAAATTTGTTTCCAACAATTCATACAAAATTCATAAATAGAGGCATTTCAGATTTGAATTTGAATTTTTGGGCATTCGAAACTTTGTTCAAAATTTTTGTAAAAAAACTGTAAATTCACCTTTTTACATGAGCAATGCAATGGTGCAAAAATATGTGGGTGGTGCTTTTATAACTTTTGCACTTATCTTAGGGCTAGGGTTTAGGATTAGGGTTTGATCTAGGTTTTTCCTTTTCTCTTTTATTTTTCTTATTTTTCTTTTGGGTGATTAGCATTAGTGCCCCATTAGTGATGTCATTAGGATTCTAATTACTTGTTTAGCCCCAATCGTGACATGGGATGTCACAGTTTTGCCGTGTGCCGGGGCATGGCATACCGCAAAGTGACCATACTCGACATTTCAGTTTGGTCGCTTTGCCGTGTGCCAAGGCGAGCACACAACAAGTGACTATATATTTGCCGTGTGCCACACCCACGGCACACGGCAAAGTCCATATTTCATCATGTGCCACGCCTATGGCACACGGCAAATTGCAAATTATTTCGCCGTGTGCCACGCATATTAGACACGGCAAAGGGAAAACTATTTCGTCGTGTGCGGATGATCCGGCACATGGCAAAAAAATTTAACGGCGCTGTTATTTTCGCCGTGTGTTGAGCTTGGCGCACGACAAATACTTTTTCGTGTGCCTGTTCTTTGGCACACGGCGAAGGCGGCTTTGCCGTCTAGGAATGTCGCCGTCGGGAATTCGCCGTGGGCCACCTACGACAAACTTGTTTGCCGTGTGCAAAGACCCGTGTGCCGCAGGCACACGGCAGCTCCTCGATTTCCACTAGTGAATACATCCGGTTAGGACTAGAACAAAGATTAGATTCTATCTCTAAATATTAGACACGGCAAAGGGAAAACTATTTCGTCGTGTGCAGATGATCTGGCACATGGCAAAAAAATTTGACGGCGCTGTTATTTTCGCCGTGTGTTGAGCTTGGCGCACGACAAATACTTTTTCGTGTGCCTGTTCTTTGGCACACGGCGAAGGCGGCTTTGCCGTCTAGGAATGTCGCCGTCGGGAATTCGCCGTGGGCCACCTACGACAAACTTGTTTGCCGTGTGCAAAGACCCGTGTGCCGCAGGCACACGGCAGCTCCTCGATTTCCACTAGTGAATACATCCGGTTAGGACTAGAACAAAGATTAGATTCTATCTCTAATGGAATTAGTATACACGGTATATCCTAACCTACAGGCGTAAGCGATAATATTGTCAATGGGGGATATTAATTGGACATGCTGTGTGACGCTCGTGTTCTTTGTTCAGGGAGACAAGGTTTGACGGTGCTCGTGTTCTTTGTTGTGGGACCTGCACTCTGTTTTCTCTCCAACTCACCACACCTGGCTCCACTGTCGATCGATCTAGCTCGTTCCCTACAGCTGATCCGGTTCATCTTGAGCAACGACGCCATGGTACACCAGCTGCGGAAATGAGAACATCCCAAAGTCCCACATCAACTTCGATGCATGCGTCTTCCCAATCATCAAGGCCACCTCCGAGTCAGACGGCGGTTCGTAAACCGAGATGCACATTGTACCACTATAGCAAAAACTCACTGTAGCCACGGTTGGGGGGCTCTACAGCCACGGTCAGCCCCAACCGTGGCTATGTTGTCGAGACTACAGAAAATCATCTCGCAGCCTCGAAAAACAGGTCACCCGTGGCTACTAGTGACATACTATAGCCACGGTTCGCTAACCCAACCGTGGCTACAGTGGCATATTATAGCCATGGTTCACTAACCTAACCGTGGCTATAGGACACCACTATAGCCACGGTTGGCAAAGTGAACCGTGGCTATTTACTTTTTAATAATAAAAAAATAAATACACATTAGAAATAATAAATTACAATTACATAACATTAACCATGATTCCATCACATTAATATTTACAAATATTTACAAAATCCATCAAAGGTTTAATAGTGTGAACATGACAATGTTTTTTCAAACTAAGTCTACATTATACGAATCTTCAACAACATCGGGCTCGTACGGTCGTTTCGTGCCGCACCACTCGAAAAGTGCTCGATGCTCCTTCGTCACTTCACTTTGCTTGTCAAAGAACCGACCACGAGGACTGATGACCTCCCTAAGAAAGAAACGACACATCCTAGCGACAATGTAGTACATGTCGTTTGTACTTAGATGCTTTCGCACCGTCGAGAATCCTTTCTTGGAAATTTCATTCAATATGTTTCTGTCCGTTATCAATACCTTTTCTAGACTTTTTGTTCTCTGTCAATAAATACATAAAAGTCGGTACATGATAGACAAAAAACAAAAAGAATGCAAACTAAACAGATGCAATCTTAGCGTACCTCCTCGGTGGTCTCATGGGTGATGACATTCAAGTAGGATGCAGCGGAGCTCGAATACGCACATGCGTAGTATGGGCCTCGACTACGTCATGGGAGGGAGCTCGCCGGGTCGATCGGGAGGCACTAGGTGGCCGTTTAGGAATGAGAGCATGGGGGAAAGCCGGAAAGGGAGAGGAGCTCACGATGGTCTCACCAGGGAGGTTTCGGCGGCGTGGTGAGGTCAGGGAGGGGGCTCGCGACGGGGTGCGGCGGTGGAAGGTCGTCGGTGTCATTGCGGAGGGGCTCCTGGTGTAGTTGTCACGTCGCATCAGGTCCAGCGGAGGCGGCTAGTCGTAGGGAAGCTCGTCTCGTGGTTATGTAGGACAGAGGTAGCCGGAGCCAGGGTCCGCATCGAGGAGGCGGCTACTCGGTTCGTCGGCGTCGACGTAGAGGCAGCGGCGGCGCTAGGGTATCTTCGGAAACTAGTCCGGGGTACCCTGACTGCCTGCGCAGATCGGAGAGGTGAGAGAGAGGAGGAAAGGGTTGCGATTTGGGCCAAATTCCAACAACTACAACATTAATAACGTGAGATGGTGTTAAATGGATTTTTAAAATCTCACCGAAATAAAACTTTCTTGTCAATTTCAACAAAAAGTAACTCACATAAGGTGGTTGTAGGAGGCGATAAAAAGTAGTCAGATTTTAACTCCAATGGACACAATATGGTAATTGAGATTACATGATGGTTTCTTTTAGTCACAAATGGCTAAAAATGCCAAAAAGTGGGACCAAGTTCCGATTAATAACGAAAAACTATCACAAATGATGCTAATCTGTGAGAAAACCGAGAACACCACTAAATTGTGGTCACTAATTGGCAAAATCTAGTTTAGTGGTGGATATCAATGACAAAAAGAAGCCTATCCCTAATTCTTTGTCATTGATGAGCACATCGCTTTGCATTGAATCTTTTGTATTTGCAACGTCCAACTCCACAACTATATTCCTATATGTATCGATAATATTAATTTTTTGATGCAATCATGATGTACATATATATTTTGTAATGAATAAAATTATATGTTCAATTTAATAAAGGTCTTTCTATTTTTCAGTTAGTCATCCGGGTTTCAGATTTCCTATTTTTTCAGACCCGTTACGAGAAAATAGTTTAAAAAATTGACAAAATATAATTTTTTCCATAGAAATACATATCATAAATTTGTATAATATATCTTATACAAAGGCGCCTTAAATTTTCAAACTACAAATCAAATCAAATTACATCAAAAAATTTCAGGCCCGTTAACCACGACCCGCACCCACCTGCGAGCCCCACGCCCGCTCGTGCTCCGCGCACACCACACACGTGGCGCCCGTTGGGAAACACTTCTATCCGTTCAGTCGATTGAATAATGGAAAAAACGACTTAAGAAATATGAATTTTGTATTATTGCAACAAAAAATATTGTATCAACTCATAAATCATAGCAACAGCTTGCTTATGTTGCTAGATATTTTATGTCTCATGGGCTTAACAATTGTTGCAACAGGTTGGCTTCTATTGTAACGAAAGAAAAAACCGTTGTGTCATCTACTTTATATATAAAAGATGCAACCCACTAAGAGCTCTTCAATGCTATTTCTCTAGCTTCACGTTGCGCCACATCATCTCTAACCCATTAAGAGTCATTCAATACTATTTCTCTAGCTCCACGTTGCGCCACACCATCTTAAATAACTTTAACAATTAGATAAAGATTGAATATTGGTGGTTAGGAGCTATTATAAACTTTTCGAATCTCCGTGATATCATCTAGAAAGTTAGATCTCCCGATTATCACCTCTGACTCCCATCTATCCATCCATGCATTAATATCCTCATACCACTTTATGTTTTTCGGTCACCACAAATTAAGATAGAGAAACTACTCTCCAAATACATCCATTACTACTCCACCTTTTGTTGTTTTTTCTGTTTCTATTTACTTAATTTCTTTTTTGGATGTTTATGAAGTGTTTTTTCTTCATATCATATAATGTGCCGCGGCAAAGCGCGGGGTATCATCTAGTCTTTTAGTTATTTTTTGACACCACCAAAACTCTTGACACAATTATATTGGCTTCCTGTGGCAGTAAATTTTGTCTATCGGGACAAAATATTAGCATTTCAATTTTGAAACGTTGTTGTAACAGAAAGAAGTCAGAGCCACGGACAGAAAATCATTGCAAAACGTTCATGTGCAACAATTAAATTATAATTACAGTACAATATCTTGTAGTATCAATTTTAAAGCATCGACAACTCTTACGGTGGAACATTGATTTACAAATAGTTTTCTTATTATGCTTCCACTGATATATGTCAAAGCTAGTACTCAAGGAGCAATATGGTTTTGGTATAAGTCTGTTGGGGGCTCGTACCGATCCCCACTTTGCGGGAGGGATCAAAGCCCCCTCTTACCTGTCTACCTAATCCTATTTCAATAGCTTGTAGGGCACAAAGTGAGGCGGGCGCGAAGAAGTGATGCCAGAACGCGAAGAGAGTAGGAGAGAGCTAGGGGGAGGGGGGGGGTCTCTTAGACACCTTCCCCGATCCGCGCAGTGAGGCGGAGCGACTAAGGACTACTTCACCCACCACCTTTGAGACGAAGTCCTCGCTATGTCTCTCGGTTCTCACTGTATACGCCAGCCTATCGGGCCCGTGGGAAAGATCGGAGTGTCCCCCCATATTAGGTTAGGGTTATCGCTTTTTAGTTGTAACGAGGACAGGTAGCTAGGGGCGTTTTGGTCATGTAAAGTCGCAAATATCCACGACTATAAAAGGAGACCAAGGGTCACCTCGGAGGGACACATGTAATCTCAAGTTAACTTCGCTATAAAAAAGAAAGGTTACCTCGTGTTTGTACTTCGTGATTGTTTTTGTTCAGGGTTAAAGCGTGCCCATGTATAATGCTTAACACACCAACATTGGCGTCCACAGTGGGTTTGGTTGTTTGGTGAACTCAAAGGGCATTGAGGCAAACCCGGCAAGGTGAATGCAACATAAACATTAAACCACCTCATAGTAAGAAAGAGGTGCAAAAGTTGATAGACCGAATGGCGCTCAACAGATTCATCTCCAAGTCAACAGAGAAAAGCCTTCCCTTCTTCAAAATACTCAAGGGCTCTGGTGACTTCGAATGGGGGCACCGAGCAACAGAAAACATTCGAGGAATTGAAAGACTACTTCGCCGAAAAAGTAAAGATGGCAAGCTCCGAGCAGGGCGAAGTGCTTCTCTTTTCTTCAGCTGCTATTCCTTACTCTGCCGCACTTGCCGCCGCTGGGAAACAAACTGCTCCCGCCGCTCGGCCGTTTGGCACGGCTCTTTCCGGCCTGCTAGATGAGTCCTTGGTTGTGGAGTTGCAGGTAGCGCTCCACAAAAGCCAAGACGTTGTTGTTGTGCTGTCTGGCCGCACGTCGCGATTAGTGGAGACAGCCAAGGAGCTTGCCGGCGAACGCTTGGCTAGAGCTAGAGGTCAAGCGGCTGAAAGAGGCGGCGGTGGGCGACAATAAAATGTTGGCCGTGGCCCGTAAGAGGCTTGAAGCTGCGAAAGAGAAATTAAAGACCACGGAGCTGGAGAGGGGTTCGCTGTCGTCCACCCTTGCACGATGCAACCGATACTTCGCCAAGAAAGGGGTGGACGTTAGCTACTTTCTCAGCACTTCGCTAGGAGAGGTTGGCGCTCACGTCCCCCTTTCGAGGTCACGAAAGATGATAATCCAGTGGCTACCTTCTTCTTTTTTTTTTTTTACTTCCAGTGGCTACCTTCTTCGAGTGGCTGGAGGCTCAGCTCCCCGCAGTGCCGAGCGTAACCGAGAAAAGATTCGCTTCACTCTATAGCACCGAAGCCACCTTGATCTCCTCGAGGGGCGTGGGTGTGAGCATGTTGGGGACCTGGCTGATCCAGTAGAGGTCTCTGTCGATCAAGACTCCCGCGAAGGGATGAGCGAGGTTGCTCAGGAAGTCGTGCGGAGAATTGTGTCAGAGTACTGGGTTGCTCACGGTCGCGAAGCTTCTTGCGCAGATGCTGTGGCTCGGCTGAACGGAGTGAGTGCTCTTCTTTTCCTTTTCCACCTACTATGTTTTTCCTTTGTTTATCTTGAACCTTTGGTTCTTGATTTGTTCCACAGTACCTCGCGGCCCAGGGTGCCAAAGCCGTGGAGCGAGATGAGGAAGGGCAGCACCAACGAGCCGAGTCGGCCACCAACGAAAGGCGAAGCCGGGGCCCAACTCCGCGTCGTAGCCAAGAGGGATCATCTTTGCCCGCTGAGTCTGGTTCTGAAGAAGAGGTTGCTTAGATAGGACGTTTGGTTGGGTGTCTCAGGCTCCAGCGCTGACTTTGGCCTCAGGCTCCAGCGCTGACTTTGGCTACTTTGAGGCTATGGATGATGGACGTGGCGAGGTTGATAGCTTTTTGGGAGGGAGCGAACTGAGCTCTCCTGGCCCTCGGGTTCCTAGGATGGCGGTGCACAAAGCCTGTGTTAGCCGCGAAGCCCCCGAGTCTAGTTCCGCTGCTGGTGCTGCTCCAGCTCGCGAGGTTGTCCCTAGGGCAGTATCTCGCCCTCCCCCTCAACTTGGTCCTACGCATTTAGAGGTTTACGGCGATGTTGCAAGGGGTAGTCTCGTAGGGCATCCCTCTCGTGTTCCCGATGTTGGCTTGGGTCATTACCTCGAGTCTTTGAGCGGGACAAGTGGGATATTATAAAACCTGCATTTTTAGAGTCGGACATTGTTACTAAAAAAGAACAAGAGTAAAATTTTGATGAAGTTTTGTTTGTTAATTCACTTCGCAGGGTGCGGCCTTTATGGTAGAGCCCGAGCCCCACTTTGCTCTTGATGTCGTGCACCTCGTTTTGCCACGAAGTTATCTTAGGGTTACTCGTGGTTTCTATGAGCGGTACCACGCATTGTATCCTCACGGGGACTTCATCGAATTTTGGTATACTGTCAGCGTGCACTATGCTAAGGGCAAGTACAAGTTGATGAAGTTTTTCCATGGGCGCCCTTCTACTTCGTCCGCTGCTGTTTTGGAAGAGATAGATGTAGAGATTGAGACTCTAGAGTGCGATTTGTTAGTTATGTTTTTTTGCCTACGACACTCCTCTCTATGAGGGAGACAAAATAGGCGGAGTAGTCAAGATTTTTTGAAATATATCATGTCTTTTTCTTTTTTAGCTTGATTGATCATTTCGGCAATAAAGATAGTCTTGTAGTTGGGGATGATTCTTGCACGCCGCCTTGTGAACCGTCTGCGGTTATTTTTTGTTGATTGCGCTATTTTCGCGAGGCGCTCTTTTGACTGCCTAACAACAAAACGTGAGCCCTTTGGCTCTTGCGCATTTCGTTTTTTTGTGGTAAACGCAACTCCCCCTCTTAGTCGTTGGGGGTGAAGTAAAAAATTTTCGAACGAAAAACACGAGCCCCTTTACGGATCTTAGGCATTTCATTTTCTTTAAAGAAAACGCCATTCCCCCTCTTAGTCGCTGGGGGCGAAGTAAAAACGTTTCGAACGAAAAAACACGAGTCCTTTTGCGGCTCTTAGGCAATTTGTTTTGTTTAAAGAAAACACCACTCCCCTGCTCCGACATCCCATGTCACAATGTACATGTGAATAGTGGCATTGCACTTAATTTGCATTTTCAAATTTGAAGTTTGTCGGAAAGCAAATTAAATTGGCTAGGGTTTTGAATTTAAATCCAAATTTAGTTCAAACCAAGCCCATGTCAAACCTCAACTATTTCCCACCAAAGTGTGGCAATGTTTTTTTGCATATTCTTGAAGGGAATATCAAAATAAAATTTTGGGGCATTTTTCTATAATTTTTCCTATGGCACAAATCCCCATAATAATTCACTTAAGGCAGAAAAACAGTAGTGGTTCATGGAATTTCAGAATTTTTGCTCGGAAGGAGAGATGGACTACATTGATGAAGACTAGTACTAGGTGTGCTCCCCAGTTGATTGTCCGTGGCGTTATGGTGTTTCCACTGCGTCTTATTTAGTCTTTTGAGACATTTATGCAATAATATTACATTGAGACGATGTAATAATGGCATTGGTTATACTGTTTATTGTACTATTGTCTCTGTATGTGTGATAATTGATCTTTGCACACATATAGATATGCAATCATTTTTATCTTTTAAAACTGGGCGTGACATCTTTTGACCCGATTTTGTACTTTGTTGTTATGTAGTAATATTCTTCCTTTTGTTTTGGGAAAATTACAAATAGCCACTTCCATCTTTTTTTTTGGGGGGGGGGGTCATATACCACCTGTAAATATTTTTGTTTCAGTCAAACGCCTATAAGTTACACTTAGTTTTAAATACCCACCTGCCAATCTTGACTGATGACTTGACTATGACTCTTGGCAAGCATCCGATGTTGTTTAAAATAGATTATTGTAACTAAGTAATATATAATATTATTTGAATCATACATGTATATTACATTTATTAAGTTTATTTCCCACTACATTGTTCATAGCAATTCATAGGATCCTGGCTTGATTTGTGTATTGTTGGTGATTATTATGAGAAATTTGGTGATGCCATATTTACCTGGATGATAATTACACTTTGGCAAAACATCTGAATCAATATTGAAAGTCAAACACATTTGTTGGTCAAAGTTACCGAGGAGGTGTTTGAAAACTAAGTGTAACTTGTACGTGTTTGACTGAAACAAAAACACTTATAGATGGGTATATGAAATCCCCCTAACATGCAAGTGGGCATTTGCAGTTTTTCCTTTTGTTTTCCCTGCGTTTGGCTCCTGGTGCTTGCAGGTTATATCCTCCCGGATGGCCTGCTCAAGTGAAAAAGCTGCTTCGACTGAAACTGGCGGTGAATGTCGAAGCGTTGCCGATGTCGAGCGCGAAGTAACTCCTGACGTCGAAATTGACCTGGAAACTATCTCCAATGAATGCTGAAGCGTTGTCGTGCGGTCCTCTCTGGCTGGTAACATATGTCGTTCGCTTGGTAGTAGTTCTGGATCTGGCAGTACCTCCACAGCAGTAGTAACAACGGAGGTAGTGACAGTTCCAGCAGTGATGAGAGCGACGATGACCAGTTCGCCTCCGGGTTTGGCGAAGTTGATGCTGGATCCAATGCAGATTTAATTGAACATTTGGAGGAGGGTCATGACTCTGATGCCGGCACAGAACCGTCTCCTTACCTGGAGGCAATTCCATATTCCCATGTTGCCTCTGAACCCGCTTGTCACCTTGTGGGATGTTCTCACTCGGGTGCCGGATGAAATTGTTGTTTATCTATATCATTTCTTGGGTGGTCTGGTGCTACCGTATCGATAAACAAAACATAACAGATCAAAAGAACCATTTCTATGCGGGTAGAAGACAACAAACACACATCAGCATGTTGTGATAATGTGACATTTGGATATTTCTGATCTAATGCCGTCTTCACGTTGAGAATATTTAAACATAAACATATTCCTAATCTGTTGAATCAATGACAGACTTGTACTTATTAGAAATATTTTGGTATTTGTTCCTCTCTAGGCACAAGACAAAAAGAGCACATGCTTGTGTTGTTACTTTGTAACATTAGCATATTCTAGATCAAACGTCTTCATGCTGAGGATATTTTAACATGAGCATATTTCTATTCTATGAAAGCATTAACAGAGTAGCATTTCTTCAAAAAAAAAACTAACAGAATTGTAAAGATTAGCAACCTGATGTCCATCCTTATACATTACAACCATAGGAAACTAAAATTTCTGTCCCACGAGAAAGAACTCAATAAAATATGATCATAGTTCATATACTTGAAGCTTTAAGTTATTGATGAACAAACCATAATAGGTCAAAGATTCATTATATGGGCACAAGACAACAAACATACATCAACATGTTGTAATAATGTAACACTAGGATATTTTGGATCTAATGTCTTCGTGTTCTGAGTATTTCAGCTTGAGCATATTCCTAATCTATCAAATCAGTGACGAACTTGTACTGATTAGCAAACATTTTAGTATTTATATCTATCTAGAAACAAGACAATAAACACACATCTTGTTGTGACCATGAAATAATTGGATATTCTAGATCTAATGTCTTCATGCTAAGGATATTTTAATAAGAGCATAATCCTAATCTACGTAAGCGTTAAGAGACTTGTAATGATTAACAAACTCATGTCATAGGAATGTGATAATTTCGTAAAATATTGTTTTTCATATATAATTATAGGGTCCATCCTTATACCAATGTAATTTAGAATAACTTCCCCATGAAAAATTACTATAAAATAAGCTCATAATTCATATATTTGAGACTGGAGTTATTGATCAATGAACAAATCATAATAGGTCAAAAGATTCATTTCTCTCTGGGCACAAGACAGCAAACACACATCAGAATGTTGTGACAATGTAACATTTGGATATTTCAAATCTAATCGTAATCATTAACAAAATGAGTTATAGGAATATATAGTGTGTGTGTGTGTGTGTGTGTGTGTGACTGTAGAGTCCATCCTTATAGCGTATGTCGTACGAGAAGAAAAATCAGAACTCACATCGTGCGGGTAAAGGGAGACACAATGATGGCATTCACGGAGAACTTGCATTAAAACAATCCGCAACTACCTTTACCTCTGTACTGCAACCATATGTCACTTGATGCTGCTCTAACTGAGAACTAGGGAGAGACAATGATGGCATTCACGGAGAACTTGCATTAAAACAATCCGCAACTACCTTTACCTATGTACTGCAACCATATGTCACTTGATGCTGCTCTAACTGAGAACTGGCTGGTCACTCTCGCGGATGTTAGCACATCCCTCTTGGTCTCTTGTCCTATATATTATACACCATAGAAGCTCTCAAACAGTCGTCTCCATATACGCGCAATCCAGGATCCATGGCTACGCCCTCAGACGACGCCAGTCCTGCTGCCGCAGAAACACCAATCAATGAACAACCCCACCAGTCCATCGTGCCTCACGGAGACATGAATGAACTCCTCCCAAACCTTCCCCTTGAAACACGATACCCACCGTTCAGGCTCCACCAATACGAGGGCTTTTGGCTACCTCATAGAATTCTGAACCCAGGAATACACCTCACCCACAAGTGCTTTGTTCCGAGATCCAGTGATGTCATACTAGCAAGTTTCCCCAAGTCTGGAACCGTCTGGCTCAAGGCCCTTGCTTTCGCAGCAGCAAACCGGGTGAGTAATCCTCCGTTAAATGAGGATCATCCACTCCGTCGCCTCAACCCACACAGCTGTGTGAAGATTCTTGAGTTGCAGTTCGGCGTCAGAGATCCAAATGGTGTAGCGGAAGAGCTTGAATTTCTACAGAATCCACGCATGCTTGCAACCCACTTGCCCTACTCATTGTTGCCCGGCAGTGTAACGGCCGAGGATTCAGGGACCAAGATAGTGTATATCTGCAGGAACCCCAAAGACGTGCTTGTTTCAGCATGGCACTTCAGCAAGAAGATGTCTCATATGTTTGGGGAGACTTCAGAGTTCTTTACGATAAAGGAAGCATTTGAGCTTTTTTCTAAAGGACGCTATGCTTATGGACCTCATTGGTATCATGTGCTTCAGTACTGGAAGGAAAGCTTGAGGAGACCTGACAAGGTGCTGTTTCTTCGGTACGAGGAGATGTTGCGTGATCCGGCTGGTAATTTAAAAAAGTTGGCTCAGTTTATGGGTTGTCCGTTTTCACGCGAGGAGGAGGAGGGAGGGATGGTCGATTCAATCATTGAATTATGTAGCCTTCAGAAATTGAGGGACATGGAGGTGAATAAGAATGGCAATGAAAGGCTAGGCCCCTGGGTTGTGAAGAATGAAGTCTACTTTCGCAAGGGAGAAACGGGAGATTGGATCAATCACATGACACTAGACATGGCAGAGAGTCTTGACAAGATTGTCCAGGATGCATTAAATGGATCTGGATTTTCGTTCACCGAACAAAATGAATCATGATTTTATTGAAGCTGTTTGTGTCGAAAGTGATGTAGTTATGTTCAGTATTGCGCAAGAGGCTTGTGTGGTCAAAAGGATCTAATCCCTGGCTTATGCCATGCATGGTATGGTATCTATTGTTGGCTGCCTTATTGGCAATCATAATTCATCTTGCTTAAGAGAAATAAATAATTTTGTCTCGCATATCAACTTCGTCTTGCTTTTTTAGGGCCCTGCTAATTTGCAGCCGGCTGTACGGAAACCAAGTCGTGGTCTTTTCATTTTAGAAAATTTCACCATCTTGCAAATAGCTATTTTAGAAAAGTTTATCAAAAATTATATACATAAGTTACTAATTTAACTTATATGCAGAACTTTTCATCATAAATATACACGTAATTCTTAATCGTGACTTATACAGATATACCTCTTCATAAGAAATTATAACTTTTGTCCTAGCGGGTCCCACCATGTGGGTAGCAAGTGGAAGGTAGTTGGGCTGCAAGTTTCCAGCCATATGGCGGCCGAGTGTAGAATAGGAGTTTCGTTTTTATGGATGTACAGCTTGTCATGAGTCACAGTTAAAATAAAACTTTCTAGCCTTCTAGGAGACGGCTCGCGACCTAACTTTTCAATTCTGTTCCGGTCTCCATTCCGTTTTAGTCATTGGAACGGCACATTCCGGTACCGTCCAAATCGGTGTACCATTCTAGACTCGAGCAATGGAATCGAAAAATTCTTCGCAATGTGCGGTAGCAAACTTTTCAACCCCCCCCCCCATCATTTTATATGCAAGGAAAAACCTAGGTCAGCAACGGTAAAAAGGCGGCAGCAAAAATGGTAAAAAGACCGGCCACAAGCGCCAAAACAAGCAAAGTGGGCCCTTCTCTCACAACAAACAGGAGAAACCAAGCCCACCAAAGCAAAAAGCGTTAAGAAGCCCATCGGACAAGTAGAACCGAGAGAGACCCATGCTTGCTCTCAATAGGGAGTGGTGTTTCCCCGCGCTTGCCCACGTGCTCGGGGCGAAGTTTCGATTGACTACGCTCGAATCAGCACGCGAAAGGAGCTTGTCCTTCGAGGGGCTACTGTTGGGAGCCCGGCGCGGAGCAAACGCCAAGCACCCCGGACATATTTCCTATGACTAACTCTTGACCCCAAGTGAACTCGCAGGTTGACAGGTCGAGTCGAAGCACCAGGTCCAGGAGCGAAGGTGACGGGCCCTCGAGCCGAGGCTCACGATCGGCGAGGTGACCGTCGGTCGAGCGAAGCGATGACCAAGCGGAAGCCAAGTGCCCAAGCGAAGAGTTGAGTCGTGTCGCCTTCCAGCCAGCAGCCAACTAAGCCACTAATCACGCGTGCTTAGCTGGCTTTCCCGAAACATCCTGGAGAGTTACCGCCTTCTAGTGGAATCGAGGGCAACGGCTAAGGGTAAAACGGTCATGTAAAGTTGTGGCTCTCTAGGACTATAAAGGGAGTCCAAGAATCACCTTTAAAGACACATGTAATCAACAAGTTTGTTTCGCATACACTAGAGTTGTCATCTTGCCATTTCGTTCTTTACTATCTCGCATATTTCATCTTTGTGTTCGGTGTGCTAGCGAGCACCACCCTCGATCAGTGGCGAAGCTAGAACAAAATGGAGGGGGTGCGAGGCTTTGGCATAAATTTGGCATATGTATAGTTTTGAATAGTAAAGAGATAATAAGAAATACACTAATATAAAAAGGTTTGTGACATAAACAAAATATTCTAAACATTGTGACATATATCAACAAACTTCAAGGTTCTTTGTAGCCTAAATATATTATAAATTGTTTTTTCATAGAAGTGATCCTAAATAAATATATTACATTTTCGAATATTACCTTCTAATCATCATCAAATCTTCTTTCCTTCATTTTCATGAAGCGATCGACTACGGCTTCATTGGTAATTTTTCTCATCAATTTTTCCACATAGCCAATAAGAATATGACTCAAGTGATCGTCACCGATGCGGTTACGCAAATAAGTTTTCACAATCTTCATGGCTGAAAAGCATCTTTCAACTGTAGCCGTAGCAACAGGCAATACTAGAACAAGCTTTAAAAGCTGATAAACCAAATGATAGACACGGTGCTTTCCAGTCTCCACCATTTTTTTCCTCCACCTACTTGGTGTCCATGGTTGCCAGGCCGGAGGCTTCAATTAGGAAAAAGGGAAGATGGAAGTATGGGACTGCTCTCCCGGTGTGTATCTATCTCCAAAATAATCTCTTCTTGTTGGCTCCTGGAGCATGTGCCTCTGCTAGCTGCCGGGGCACGAGACTCTGCTGGCATGCGCGCATCCTAGTCCAGGACCTCACGGCCAGCAATGGAGGCATGGAGCAGTAGCTCAAGGTCAACGCTCTCCAGGCAAGGGAGCCAGTGGCGAGCCTACTGAAACGAAGCCAGCGGCGCCACACTCGACGGCAGCCGTCATCGATGGCAAGGGAGCCGGAGGCACGTTGTCTGATGCTATATTGCAGGCTGCTGCCGCAAGGCTTGGAGGTGGACAGTGGCGGCGCGGTGGATTAGATGCGGCCGGGAAGAAACGAGAAAGAGAAGAAGACTCCCATGACCAGGGACGACATCAAGGACGGAAACTGTTACAGAGTGGTAAATTTCTAAACGGAGCAACTTTGGTTGGTATTTAAGTGAACTTCAAGAGTTTGATGCTAAATTTCTAAAATTGACATCTTTCGATGTCTAGAATCCAATTTTCCCTAGTTTGTATGTTGGAGAATCTGTCATCACCTCTCATGTCATTGATGTAAAGGCAAAGTTGATGGCTCAGGTCCCCCAAATTCATAGAACTAAAATCATCAGGATAAAGCTTTGCTAGACTCATCAGATTATCCACATTGAAATCATGAAATGAGTCTCTTGGACTAAATGCAGCTGCATAAATAAGCAACTGAGTGCTAGTCTCATTGAAGCGTCCATCGATTTCTTGGAGTATCCAATCAAGAACTTCATTGAAACAATCAACTTGGTAGTGATGCTTATTTGTAATGCCAGATTTTTTCCTACGCTTCTTCGAATCAATATATGTATCTTCCATTTCTAACCTTATAATATCATGCTTATAAGAAAATTCATATGCTTCCTCTAATACTTTTTCCCATCCATTTCTTCTCACTTCATCCAAATGGCTTCTAGTTGATTTCACACATTTCATGGCATTCACAATGTCTTGGTCTTTCCTTTGCAATGTCTGAGACAAGCTGTTAGTAATTGATAATGTAGTCAACATGAGATGCAAATAAAAGACAAAATCAAAAGTCTGGAAGTAGTCTAGAAGATTTGATGCTTTGTCTCTATTTTTCCAATCTCTTTCATCTTTTCTCACAACCGCCACAAGGACCAATTGAAGTTGGTGAGCAAAGCAATGAACATAATAAGCTGAGGGACTTTCTCTCATGATGAACGATTGCAATCCATTAAATTCACCTCTCATGTTACTAGCACCATCATAGCCTTGGCCTCTAACTTGCTTTAAGCTTAGCTTTAGCCGTGCAAATAGAGCATCAATAGAAGACTTCAGGGATGCTGAAGTTGTTTCGGACACATGAAAAAGACCAACAAATCTCTCTTTCACAATTCCACATTTATCTACATATCGCAAAACAACAGCCATTTGTTCTTTGCAAGAAATATCTCTGGACTCATCAACTAGCAAGCAAAAAACGTCATCCCCAAGTTCTTCTAAAATAGATTGCAGTATTTCCTTTGCAAAGCATTCAACAATGTCCCTCTGAATTTCAAGAGACACTAAAAGACTGTTACCTGATCCATTTTTACCTGTTACCTTCTGCAACTCTGGATATTGTTGTGCTGTGTAATCACGAAATTCCCTGAAATTTCCTTTGTTGTAGGACTTCTCATATTCATCATGACCACGAAAAGATAACCCTTGCCTCACTAGCATCCTAGCAACATTAATGGACCCATTTAAACGTGTTATATAGGCCTGGAATCCAGCTTTAGTTTGACTTTTTAATTGAACATCGATGTGCTGTTTTGTTTTCAGTAGATCCTCACACTTCTTCATCGCTGTGTTGTGTAAGCTTCCAACTTTACCCACATGTAATTTTAGCCTTTCTTTCCTGTGATACCCATTCCAACCATTAAAAACAAATGATTTATATCCATCATCCTTCTTCTCTCTAAACAAGAAGCAACAAAAATAATAAGCCTTGTCTTTAGATTCACTGTATTCAAGCCAACTTCCAAACTCACCAAACCATTCTGGAATAAATCTTCTTGGGCATCCTCCTATTTCTGTGGTTGGAAAATTGCAAGTGCGAGGTTGGGCTGGTCCATTCTCCAAGTACTTTCTTCTCACCTTTTCTCTTTGATTAGGATGGTAATCATCTATTAATTTCCTCAATCCCGGATCATATTTAATCTCCTCTCGCCCAATTGAAATCATCTTGATATGAACTCGGCACATTATTGACACTATCTGGCTCTGGTGCTTTGCTTTTATAAAATTGCTCCATCTATCTATAATTTAATTCAATTAACATTTCAATTAGATGCTATCAACTAGTAGAAAACGAAACTATCATATCTTGTAATGTCTAAATAAGGATTATCAAAAATAAATAAATAAACACTAGTTACCTTTGCAAATGTGAGCACGGATTGTAAGCAACTAGTGGTTGGAGACTTACAGTTGCACAATGACCCAAGATGACCAGGCAACCAACTAATATGAGTGTGCGACAGCCTCAGCTCCTTGATCCTCCAATCAGTATTGGCGAATGAAGCTTCAACGCTGCTTGAGAGACTTTGTCACTTGGACCTAGTCGAGACACCCGACGATCGGCAAGGCGGCGGCCGGGGAGATGTTGTCAGTCGCCACCACGAGACGGAGCCGGGTGACAAGTAGGGCAGCGATTTTGGAAATTATAGATCAATTTCGTGTAGGCAAGGAACAGGCCAACACTAATTAGGATCGATAATCTAAAAAAAGCTAAATAACATCGATGCTTCCTTCCTTGTTCTGCTACTTTGATTTTTGGCCCAATACATTGGTATTACTACGTTGGGCTGTGGATGGGCTACATACTTGTGCCTGTTAGTGTTAACGCTCTTTGCTTGGACGTCTAGGCCTTGGGGGTGCAGAGTTTCGGCCTGATAGGGGTGCATACATGGTGAAAAATTATCACGTATAACAGGAATTCAATTTTGTCGTGTTGCATTCGCATCCAGCACATGCAACGTAGCTTCGTCCGTGCCCTCGATGCTTAGTACACCGACAACGGGATCTGACCATATTGGACCATCTTCGATGAACATTGGGGCTTCTCTCCCAGTGCGCCAATATGAGCTCCAATGAGGCTCTGGCCAAGATGGTCAAGACAGTGGGTCGCAGCGGCAGGGGTAGGGGAACAACACTAGTATGTAGTATTAATTAGCTCGTACTATGCATCTGAGCATCTCATCGATCAGCTCGTGGAAACCTCGCCGGTAGCATCGTCATTAGCCGATCCCAAGAGGATCATCAATGGATCATGGAGGACAACGGATTGACAGTTGAGTCATGAATGGATCATGGAGGACGGTGAATTGACAGTTGTCGGACCTCGCGTTGTGCGTGGGTGAAAACTTGCATCGCATTCATATTGATTAAAGCAATTTGCCGAGCCGATATCAATAATATGTTTCCTGTCGTTTCAAATTAAGAAAATCCCATGTTCATTGCTATTTAACGTCGCCACGAGGATCAGGCCCCAGAAAAATGTGGAGTCATTTTCTGACAAGGCCAAGCGTGGTCCCTTTGGTCGGCAGGGATCGTATCGTACTTTGTGGTGGCAACTGCAGAACATTGACGCGTTGGCACTGGGGCCAGTAGTACTTGCGTGTTTAATTTAACTGGACCGTCCTCATCCATGGTCTCTGCTTCCTTCCTTTCATATTACTGTAGGCTATAACCTTGGTTGTTGGACACACGGTAAAGATCAATGATTCTTCTTCCCAAACCAGGCAACTTTTTATTCACGCAAGGTTTATTAGCATGCCAGTGGATCACCACGTACAAGTACAAAACCACAAACCTGTATTTGTAAGGGCATAATTAACAACACTATATACCGGTAGCTCGCTCGTACATATGTCGTCGATTGATCATCAGCTGGTGGAGACCTCGCCAGCGGCAGCGTTATCTGTGGAGCCGGTGGGGAGGATCATCTCGATGATGGAGGAGGAGGAGGAGGAGGACGGATTGACGATGCTGCAGTTGAGGCGGATCTCTCCCTGGGTACCGGTCATGACCTCGATGTTGCCCATCTTGATCATGGCGGCGGCGAACCTGTCCTTCCACAGCGTCTCGTTGGCGGCGAACGCGCTAACACTCGGCGCGAGCGTGGCGTTGCGGATGAGCTGGTCGTCGGAGAAGTGGAGGCCCAGGTTCAGCGGCAGCAGCTTGTAGTAGTTGTTGTCCAGCACCGCCGGCGTGCTGATGTCGATCTCCGTGGTGACCGGCGTGAACTGGCTCGTGTTGGCCGGGCACAGCGCCTCCAGCAGCGCCTGGTACGCCGGGCTGATGGTCCCACTTGCCAGCCGCTCCCGGTTCCGGAACAGGAACGAGTCGCAGTGGGACCGCCCCACCGTGTGGGACCCGGACAGCACGACCATCTCCTCCGCGGTGAGGTTCTTGCGCGTGAAGTTGCCGACGAGCTCCGTCGCCGTGCTGTTGGGGCTCGGGAGGTTGGCCAGCGCGTTGTCCTCCGTGGAGACGTTGCCGTCGCGGCGGCCGGCGGGGACCTGGTAGAAGTAGTTGCCGGTGAGGTTGACGCTGTCGCGGGCGGCGAAGGCGAGGATGTCGGCGCAGGACACCGTGCGTGGGCAAGCGGCCTCCACGGCGGCCTTGGCGGCGTCGATCACCTCGAAGCCGCGGAGGCTCGGGTTGTTCGGCGGAGCCACGCGCTCGGTCCTGCCGCCGCCGGGGTTCACGGACAGGAGCACGGACGCGTCGCAGCCCTGCAGGGTTCGATCCCATGTTTTAATTATTATTACTACCTCCATCTAGAAATATAAAAATTTTATTGACATACTGAGCAATGTTTAACCATTTGTCTTATTTTAAAAATTATAAAAATATAAAAAGTAAATAGTATTTAAAATATATCTAATGATAAAATAAGTTATAAATAATATTTTCATAAATATTTTGAATATAAGATAAATGGTGAAACGTAATGTCTAAAAGTCAACGGATCTTTATATTTCTAGACGGATGTAGTACTCCGTGTTAATTAGAGCTCAAAATCAGGCATCACATCATCTTATTTTAGTTAAAACATGCTGATTATGTGGATGGTAAAGGGACGGTCCAACCCTCATTTAAGCTGCCAACAACACAATAAACACTACTAGTACATATGGATAATCCCATGATAACCTTACGCGGTGTCCTGGTCCAAACCACTTCAAAGAGCATATGCTGCCGGGATACAATGGAGCTTTCGTTGCAGTTAAACAGATCCATTTTCAAAGGCAGAAAGTTTGACAAAAATGCTACTACATGGCTCCGTAAGTGTTTGGTGAAGCTAGGATTTTTTTTATTTGGGCTTGTACTTGTATAGTGTTTTATATATTGCTATATAAGATGGAGACAAATAGACCCTTTCAAAGAAGAGAAAATTCGTTGCTCTCATTGTATACAGGATTATGTGTTGGTGTCCAACTCCGATGCAATCTAAACCACGACATACTATTCACACTTCACTAGCGCGCTCATCTAAGCTGACTGCAACATAATTAGAACTACATGTATCACTTATATAGAACTACTAGATGTTGAATAGCAATAAAATTCCTAACACACATAATGTGGCACGGCATCAGATATGTATCTGCCTATATATAGTACTTTCTACGTGATCCTTTGATTGTTATGCTTATGCATACACTGCGCACTTTGATCTTATATGTTCAATTCAAATATTTATTCAGCAAAACTTATGAACAACTTCATCCAGTTTTTAATTGATAACTAAACTAAATGAAGTGTTCTCCTGACATCATCAAATAATTACTTAAAAACACAGTATCGATACAAGAGCAGTTATAGGGCATTAATTATGTCATTTATCGTTCGAAAAAGTTTCCATAGGAATTATTTGGAGAGCATAGGCTACCCAAAATCACAATGGAGCTTTCATTGCCGTCGAAGGATTCAGTATTTAAGGCAGAAAATGTGACGAAAGACACTGACCAAGACATGGCTCGGCAAGTTTTCGGTGAAGCTAGGATCTTGTTTGGCTTGTAGTGTTGTATTTTACTATTTTTGTAGGATGGAGACAAATAAAACCTTTCTATCGATCTGTTGATCTCAAAGCATACAAAATGTAAATGTCAATGTTTGGTGCAACTTTGGTATTGAACAACAGTTAGAGAATTGGAAAAGTAGCTTAACTGTCAATAGTACAGAGACGGTTCAACGCTCATCTGGTTAGGCAGGTGGAACACATCTATCAGGGTGAGGTACGGACAAACTGTGGTCCAAACTATGCTTGGAAAGATATCGGAGCATATGCTGCGGAGGTGCAATGGAACTTTCCTCGCTGGTGAACAATACATTGTTCAAGACAAAAAAAATGTTTCCTTCTGAAGTGTTGTATTTTTATATATGATAGTGACAAATAGACTCTTTCGATCCATTGCTCCCGTTAGAGAAAATTTATGTGTTGTGTGCAACTCTGATGAAATCTCTACCACAGTCCTACTACTTATCGTTGACAGAAAGTACAGGGACACGCTTAGAACAGTAGACTGAAATTTCTCTATAACACCTCCATGCATTCAACAGTTTTAGACTTTTAGTACTATCCATTCAACAGTCTGAATTCGTTGTTCCTAACCATACTCTCATAATACTCTTTTAGAAAATAAATAATCAAAGTATAATCTGTTTTAGTACTATTTTTAAAAAATATAAAAAAAAAGTTTGAATGGACTAGGAGTTGCACATGTTGGACTGAATTTCCTCCAAAGACCATTCCCCACTTCACACTGATATTGATGTTCTCGGATTTGACTTCCATTTATTTCACTATTTGTTCACATAAATGCACGTGGCTCCTTCTAGAGTTTTCAATACCCGACACTCATCAGAAAATTAATGGCCCTCTTGTCCTCTTCTAGAAACTAGCAGTACATGTTCAGAACTATAAGACGATTTTTATTATTAGACATCATCATCTGTTTTATTCAAAAATTTTATGCAAATATAAAAACAAATATGTCATACTTAAAATATCTTTAATGATAAAACAAACTACAATAAAAATGATATTTACATAAATTTTTTGAATAAGAAGAAAGGTCAAACGTAACATCCGAAAGTTAAAAGTGTCTTATAATTTGGAACGGAGAGAGTATCATATTGGTTACTACTGACATCTAAAATGGTTGAGATATCTGAATGCACCTTTGTAACCACAGAATATCTTTGAAGAATAAGATGTTATGGATAAGAAAGAAGCAAGATTTGATAAACCAGAATCATGTACTGGTTAAATGTTTACTACACCTCCCAAACAAAGAAAATATTATAATACACCAGGAAAACTATACAAAGTATGTCTTGCTCTTTTTTCTGAAAGATTATTATATATAAAAATATTAATTTTTACTGATTAAGTTATATTTGAATATGATTAATTATCAATGTAATTTTTTCCTCTTTTCCATTTGAGATGGTATATACTCAACTATCAGATGCAACTATGATTCCTTTTTTGGTTTACACTGAAATGGATAGTGAGACAACGACACAAGAAACCAACGTTCTAAAAATCATCCGGATGCCTACCCTTCCCAACCATAATAAAAGTTGACACGCAGGTAAATATTCTGTTTTCATGTAGCACGTACTTTGACAAAGCAATCATGGAAGTGGAGGCGGATGAGCCCAGGGGCGACGCCGGAGTTGTTGGCGAAGGCCGCCGTGACCGCCTGCCGCACTAGTGCCTCGGCGTTGGGGCAGGACGTGTTGTAGAACCCCACCTGCAGCTGCGCGCGGCTTACGGCCGGCAGCAGCAGGCACACGGTGGCGACGAGCGCCACCAGGCCGACGGTGCTAGTCCTCATCGATCCTCCTAATTGACCAAGATACGCGCTGGGCTAAGCTAAGTGGCTACTTGTGAAGAGGCACTTGTTGCTTAGCACGATGGCAGCGGCCATATTTATAGGGAGGACGGCCGGGTTTACTGCATCTGAGTGTGCTAGCTGGCAGCTGGAGAAGGAAAAAACGTGGTGGATGATCCTTTTACGATTTTACCCTTGTAATTAATATATGCTTTAACACACGACTGTTCTGGACGACCACATCGTACCATCAATGATATATTATTAGTGTATAAAAAGAGTATTGTTATAATATTATTTTTTGCGATGATAATATTGTTATATGTGATGATAATATTGTTATATTCAAACGGAATATCATACTCACACAAGCTATTACAGAAACTACATATCATCATTTGGAAAGTTTATTTTAGTTGTGTCACATATTCATCAAGCTGGAACAAAGTTGGACATTTAGGTTGGACTTATAGCAATTCCCTTTTAAAAAAGTAAATTACAAATATGATTTGAGATATCAGGTGTCTAATATTACAAATGGGTCTTATGTATGGAAAATAAAGAGAATCAAATTTTTTTCTTAGCCACAGCTCATCCCAAACAAAAAAGAAGGAACTATTTGCTTACCCCACCACCTTAAGAATGGAGAAAAAGAATCCTAAGTATCACCAATGAAGAAAATGGTCATCTTAGAACCTCAACACCCCTTGCAGCTTGGTCCTACTTCGCCCCTGGTTGCACCGAATGACGAGTATATTGAAACATTCAAAAATGGAAGCTGGTTGGTGATACGTTTGCTATAATAATGAGCTGATGGCGTAACCTCTGCTTTTAATATGGTCATGGTTAATATGATTTCCAAACAATTTCTTGTATAAATATTCATTCGTTCAAGATACTGGTACGATGATTTGACACAGTGTGCTCTTATTGTTGGACTACTACTCTTCTCAGTCTTGAGGCAGCTGTGTTCTTGAATATATATGTGGTACAAGTTCAAATCGATGACGCGGACTCGAGGGCACCTTTGGGTTCCCATTGAGAGAGGTTTGTGTTGTATGGAAAGTCAAGCCATAGGACTGTACCATGTAGGGTCGCTGCCGACTGAATGAGCAGTGCGTAGAAGATGGAAAACTGTCTTGATTGATGATCGAGGTGGGTGCAACACGCGTAGATTGATGCCGGTTTTTCCGTTGACACATTTTTTATATCATTTCAACCTTTGATTGTTTATAGACCCTATTATGTGAGTCAAGGAATACGACAGAGAAAAAACTTGTGTGAAAACCTGGTTACGTGCGTTTTTGGCAAAAGGTTCCAACGTAATTGTTAGAAGAAACCTAACAATAATCTGCAATTTACACATGCGAAAAATAGTACTACACGCAATATCTATAACCGGGTCAACATTGATAATCATAAGTGAACATATCCGAAGATCAATCAGAGTGAGAGTGCTACATCAAGAGAAACGAGCGCCAATAATAGTGGCGAAGGAACAATCAAATTCAGATGAGATGCCCCAGTTGTAGTCAGTTCCTAGGTAGGCAGTCCCGTGCATCATCTCTGTATTGATTAGGACAACAACCCTTCATCCTGATAACAAAACAAACGGAGAGCAACCCAGCCATGTTGATCCATAACCAGAAGCACAAGGACCACTTTTATTATTGACGTACGGCATCAACAGATAGACAGTACAGATAGATCGAGATGTAGTAGGCCAGAGATGTAGTAGGCCATTGCATACACACATGTGCGTACCATAAACTAGATGGATCATATATGCGTCATCTTCAAGGTATCAGCTGGTGGCGATGTCATCATGGAGCGACGCGGTGGCTCCGGAGTAGCGCTGCTGCGGCGCCGCCTGCTGCCGGATCATCCCGGCCACGGACGACGAGGAGCCGTTGTTGACGAGGCTGCAGTTTGTCCTGATCTCTCCCTGCGTCCCGGTGAGCACCTGGATGTTGCCCATCTTGATCATGGCCGCCACGAACCGCTCCTTCCAGAGCGTCTCGTTGTTGGCGAAGTTGTTGACGGATGCGTTGAGCGTGGCGTTGACCCGCAGCTGGTTGTCGGAGAAGAAGAGGCCCAGGTTCAGCGGCAGCAGCTTGTAGTAGTTGTTGTCCAGCACCGCCGGCGTGGTGGGGTCCACCGCCGTCGTGATCGACGAGTTGGCCGACGTGGACGGGCACAGCGCGCGCAGCAGCGTCGCGTACGCCGGGCTCAGGCCAGAGTCAACCTGTTGTAGTAGTTATGATAATTGTTTTTTAGATAACGAGTAAGTAGTTATGATAATTATTAGAGACGATCATCAATGATGTTTTTTTTGCTTTTAGAGACAGAAGGAGAAAGGAAGACGATACAATTGGGGTGGATCCGTTGAAGATGCGGGTGAGGAAGGATGAGCAGAAGGATCGCCCGACGGTGTGCGCGCCGGAGAGGATGACCATCTCCTCGGCGGTGAGCGACTTGTTGGCGAAGTTGGCCACGAGCTGCGCCGCCGTCAAGGTGGGCGCGGGGAGGTTGTTGATGGCGTCGGAGGCGAGCGAGACGTTGCCGTCGCGGCGGCCGGAGGGCACCTGGTACGAGACGCTGCCGGTGAGGTTGATGCTGTCGCGGGCCGCGAACGCGACGATGTCGGCGCACGACACCGTGCGCGCGCAGCTCTGCTCCACGGCGGCCTTGGCGGCGTCGATCACCTGGAACCCGCGCAGGCTCGGGTTGTTGGGCGCAGCGTCGCGCTCCGCCGTGCCGTTCGGGGAGGTCAGCAGCACCGACGCGTCGCAGCCCTGCACAATTGCACATCGTCCAACTCAATTTCCGTCGTCAGATAAACTTTTCTCCAGCTTCCATTCCAGTGTTTATTAATTCTCAAGTTCGTCGTCACGGTAGCGTTTTTATTTTTCAAATCATTATAATTCATTCCCATTACTATTTTTGTTGAACGAACAGCCTAATAATATTTTGTTACAACCTGCTGAGGATGCTTTTTGGCTGATCGTTCCCCATGTACGACACTGCTGCAAGAAGACGACAGCTGCCGGAACAAGGGAGGACTTGCACGTGATACAGTGCTCCTCGCTACGGATTATGACATTAGTGGTCTGGAAAAGGTGTTGGATCGATTGGGACCAGGCAGACGAACAACGGCACGCTGTGCTGCTGCTTTGACTTCACTTTTATTTTTGTATTGGCACGTCCATCTACCTCGACGGTTCGTTACTTTGTATGACAATTGACAATTCGGGCATGGGGCCTTTCGCTTTTTCTTTGAACACGCTTTCCAGCTATATGCACGAGAAAGAGGGTGATGGGTTCGAAATTTCAAACTTACATTGAGTTCGGCAGGGATTCAATAAACGTGAAACCAGTTTATATTTCTCCAGTCCTGTGACACCCGTACGTTTTTGCAGTTTCTGTTTCTCAAGAGACAATAACTGAAACGTTTTTGTTTCTGTTTCTCAAGACACAATAACTGAAACGTTTTTGTTTCTGTTTCTTTTTTTTAATGGAGTTTCTGTTTCTTTATAGATGTTTAGTAGCGACTAATTAAACTGTTTCTCTCCATAAAAGGTTGCAAAAATCAAATATCTAACAAACGCACCCTTATAGTAACCCACCTTGTGCAATTAAAATCTTCAATCATTACATCCATGATCAGTTTCTCGTGTGATCAGATTATGTACGTGAAGTGTTGGCCACACATCTCCAAAATGTAAAGAAATGGACCAAGATGGAGAGGGGTGAAGAACAATGTAGGCTGAAATCAAAGCATCTGGGACTGCCACTTAGTTGAAAACACTTTATTATATTCCATAACTACTACGAGTAACTCAACGTAGTAAACCCATGCGAAGTGCCACTTCGATGATTGGTACGTGAAAAACTAGCAGGCAAGAAACAGAGCATATCGATTGGGATCAAGAGGCGAGGTGCGCGTACCCTGACAAAGCAGTCGTGGAAATGGAGCCGGATAAGGCCGGCGGCGATGCCGGAGTCGTTGGCGAAGGCGTTTGTCACAGCCTGCCGGACCAGGGTCTCGGCGTTGGGGCAGCTGGTGTTGTAGAACCCCACCTGCAGCTGGCCGCGGGCCACCGCCGGCAGCTGGAGGCACAGCAACGCCGCCACGGCCGCCGCCACCACCACCGGACCATCTCTTTGCTTGCTTGGAAACATGGCGATATTGTCTAGTAGTATCACTGAGTGGATCCAAGCGTAGTGTGGGCAGTTGGCTGTGGCTAGATGATGCGCACCACATGCCACAACATGAGGGGCTTATATAGAAGGTATAGTATTTAGCAACAGGCACGGTTCTTGAGTCGAGGGGAACGTGATGATGCATCTCTCTCTACAATTACTAATTCACATGACCATTAGGTGCACTTTATTAGCTTTAACTGATGTATTTTGAGTAGCTTTAATATATATATATATATATATATCTTTCTCAAACGAAGCTTTATTAAATTAGTTTTTTTTTGTTTGAGTGCCAGGTAATATATTGTTCGAAAGAAACATGAATTCCGGTCCTTTTATCAATTATAATTTTTTTTGTACACATACATATTAAAAGGCTCCAAGAAGAGGAAACATTTGTGTCGAACACTTCAAAAACAATATAGTATACATATATTTTATGGTTACCACAAATAAAAATAAGTAATTTTAATTTTTAGAAAAAATAAAACTGATTATGTAAAAAGTTCTAAAACTGATGATAACCAAATCCACAGCATATATTTTCCAGAATCATTTGTTACACTGCAGCACCTTATATTCATCTTCTCCACTATATATGATACATATAACAGTGTGAACTACAACACATACATTTTGCATCTGGATGTTTTGCATGCGTGCTATCTCCTTTGGTTGCGGCTCCTTGTTCATACGAGTCAGGGAATCGGTTTCAAAGTATGTTACAAAATTTGATCCATACAATCTCGTTAGCGTACCCAATAATCCATCTAAGATTCCTAAAGAAATTTATTTAATGTTCATTCTTTTTTGTTAGTTACATTTTAAGCAAAAGCACCATGTGCGTTTGTAATCTATTATTGTTGGCTTTGGGCAACAAAAGTACGGATAATATTTTGGTACGGTGCAAGTAGCACTGTTTTATATAGCCGTTCTCATGTTATTTATTTTAAAAGAAATAGCAACTAGACGAGTTCACATTGTTAACCCGGTCTACTACGCTTACCTAAATAAGTACCCGTAGTGACTTGTTTGTCGTAACCAACACACATGCATGTGGAAGGGTACAGATCTCATGTCCCCACTCTAACATCCATCAATTGTAGGTATAGAACAAAGGAGCTTAATGTTGTTTTTCTTAAGAAGAATCATTGTGATCTGAACTTGTTAACTCTACTTGTCTCCATAATTGTTCAACTAAAAAAAAAGAGTACCACTATAGGTCCAACTCTATTGTCCAACCAGCGTCCAACCAATACAAAAGATATCATAGAAAATTGGCCCAAAACACCACTTGTGTCTTGGTTAGACACACTGCTTGGATAATTGGGTTGGACCTATAGCATTTTCCTTAAAAAAATGCAACAAAAGATGTATGTGGCCATGGCTTAGCATTAGTAATTGTGGGACTATATATACACCTAAATTTCATTTTGAGTGCGCCTTGCCTCGGATATTTATTAATTTTATGTTTAAGTGAGGGAAAATTCCATATTACTATCCCGAATAATTAACTTTGTCCAACTTAGTACCTAAACAAAATCTTGGCTCAGTTTACTACCTCAAACAATTTAAATTGGTGCAATTTACTACCTTGTGCAATTTGTATTTTTCATTTCTTTGTGTAGGCTTTGAATTTGAAGCTGAAATTTCGCACATGATCAATACCATATTGTCCACCACTAAACCCAACTATAAGACATATTTTAAGAATATGTATTATAGTTTTAATAGCATCAAATATTATATGTACTATAGAGTTCTAAATTTATATGAACAATATTTATAAAAAATGTAAGATATTTTATTTTACATAGATATTCATAGCATGTATCCTCACACAAAATTTGAGTTTCAAATTTAAAGCATACAAAGAGAAATAAAAGACACAAAATGCATAAGGGAGTAAATTGCATCGACTTAAATTGTTTGATGTAGTAAACTGAGTCAAGATTTTGTTTGGGTACTAAGTTGGACAAAATGAATTGTTTGGGGTAGTAAAATGGACTTTTCCCTTTAAGTGAAGACAAAGAAGATTATAATTATTGCCTAGTGTCCTACATAAAATTTGCGAGGCGTGAGGACTGATTTGTTATGTGCCATATGTTAGAGTGCGGTCCGGCTCGTCGTACCCACGAGCCCCTACCGCTAGTCCATGTCACATTGGGCCTACCGAACCATAGGCCCAAGTGAAGTCCCAACCAAGGTCCCGGGCCATCTCAACCCAAAAGACTAGTCCGATAGGTGAGAATTCCTCCACCTTATTAGTTGGCTCTCCCATCATCAACATCCGATGTGGGACTAAACACAACAATCTCCCCCATCACACATCGGGTGGCCCCATCTCCCCTTCATATCCGGGTGGACACCCATCCGACAGCCCGATAACCATGTGGCACGGGAGATCTAATCCGACAGCCCGATATCCGTGTGATGTCCCCGAGATGTTTCGGGTTTCCGACCATGGCTCTGATATCACTTGTTAGAAAACCAGCCGCGGAAGCAATTCCCCAGGATCATCAAGCCAAGAACACAAGATCACGAGAAAGAGAGACGCTGAAACACGATGTTTTTGTATGAGGTTTAGCGATGTGCCTACATCCTCGGGGCATGACTACGGGCGCTCCTCCCCATATTAACTGTAGCAATACAACATCCAGGAGTATACCGACACACGACCTGGCCGCCCCTAGGGCACGCCTCTCCCGGTCGCCATCTCCCCTTGTCTACTACATATGTCGTCTCTTGCGGTTACAACGGTGGTGCCCCCACGTATATATGAGTCCGGGAATACAAGTCCGACACAAACTCTATCCCTATCCATCTAATACGACTCAAGTCCAATTTGTAACCGACTCGTGTACACATATTCGACACAAATCCAACACCATATAGTCCACCTCCTTGGCAAGACCCTATCTAGTTATAGAAGTTAAAGTTACTCAGTTCATTGATTCAAGAAGTTTGGTTACAATTTAAGAGAATGGGACATGGGAGGAAAAAAAATGCAAAACAGAAAATGATTTTACTGTGTATGTTGTTTCACAATTTTTATTTTCTCCCCACCTATTGAGATATATGTATGCCTTAATTATGCTGCTAATAATATGTGCTGCAAAAATAAATCATGCTACTACTAGTACAGTTTACATATATATGTGTCAAATAAAGATGCGTGCACCAACGATAAAACCATAGTTCCTACGCTCCAATTAATCTCTCTTGGACGCTTTTCTTGATGAATGTGTGACCAGCTTAGGAAAAAGCAAGTAGCCAAATCTAAGCCCATCTTTAGCCCGACATAGGATAGGAAAGCTAAAGTACTAGTGATCAACATATCTAACGAATTCATGTACTCGCCCATTATATTCTTCACGGCACCTTTTGCTTTTTGGTTTCTTTTTGTACTAGTTAATTTTCATTCTCAATTTAGCTTTGTTCTCTTTTTTGTTAAGTGTAAAAGAAATATATACTCTATGTCACCATTGTGTGCCCCTCCACCTTTGTGCTCAGTTTACGTACACTACATCTCCTTTGTACCTAGCTATACACCGCTGCTTGTTCCTCCTCACTGATTCATTCCCCGATGCCTCTTAGCATCTACAGTGTGCATGGACGCTGTAAAATAATGAATATTTTATTGGCATCAAATAGATTAGTTTGAACAAAGGAAATACTTACGTACTATACTGAGTATGACAAACCTTGGACTTGATTGGAGAGATCTGTTTTGGTGGTTCCAATAAATGACGGACCATCCAATAATTAATAATGTTCTTTGCCAATAAATTATATAGATAAATAGTGATCGACCAAAACCCTACAAAGTTTTTTGCCAATGAACTGGCATTATCCATAATTAATATATATGAAACTTGGTGTTATTGGACAGATCTGTTTTGGATGGTACAAATCAAGGACAACTGATACCTTGCTTGCAGCAAACATTGTACGCCGCACCGATCCTAGTGGAGGGATAGCCGAAATTATATAATTTGGGTTGTTAATCGCATGATCGGAAAGCTCCGACGTGCAGATATATGTTTCAGTGTACTCTTCCATCCAACCATTATGTATTGCTAATTCGTGCCCAAGATCTAGAACTTTTTAGTAATCCTTCTTCAACACTCTTGAGCACACAACATGCATCGGTAACGGTGTCCTTTTGACCCCATTGTTCTTTCTTGAGATCCTTTTTTTTTCCTCCGTACGTAATCAGCACCCTGAATCCACATGATCATGCCGGTTACGTCTCGGTCCATGGGGGATAGTTTGATGAGTTTTTAACTGGCTGCTTTGTAATTGGCCAATGGCCATGGAGGTTAGGCCTTTTTTTTAATAATTTGCTGGATCGCTTTGCTTTCTTGCTTGGTAGAGAAAACATGCATTTCTCCCAGATGTACCATTGCAACGCGGAGTGATAGACAGTAAACAGAAGGTAGCCAAACATTGATAACATATAAACACCGGAACGGTGAGAATTAATTATATACTGGTTCTTATTGAATTCAATGTATGAGATCTGTTATTATCTGTACTTCAGAAATATCTCAGGGAATCTACTACGTACCCTAGCAAAACACATCTTGATGGACTGGAGGATCAAAGTGGAATTGTGAAATATGGCCTTTATGTAGACAGTTTCATGTGCTCTATCATGCAACGCCAAGTGGGACTTTTATTCAGAGAGAGAGAGAGGAGAGAGAGATCATCTTAACAATAGAGTAAAAAATGAATAAAGAATGTTAATGAAAAACTAATAACCTTTTAACACAGGGGTGCTATCATCTAATCACTGTATAAGATTTAAGGTTTAATTCAAATTGTATAAAAAATGGAAAAAAATAAATTGCATAGCAGGTAGATCGCATCAATCTAAATAGTGCTAACGAGTATATCGAGTCATTTGTTTTGTTCAAGGGGGTCAATAAATAAAGTGGATTGTTCAGGAGAATAAAATAGACACCCAACAGATGTGCATATACACAATTAATTTACATATGCTCTCCTTACTTTCGTGCATAATTTTTATCACTCATATAGATTGTCTTTAACATAATCATGTTACTATAAAATATTATGTTACTATAATAAACCATAGATTAACGCTAATTGCAAAAACAAATCTAGATCATCATGTGAAGCAGAAGTTCTAGATTTTTTTTGTGAAATTTGAGGGCCAAAAGAACAAGAACTAAATATAGTATTTGCTTGTTCAGGTCTTTTGTCAACCCTACTAAGATTTAAATTACAAATTTGGACGTAAAATTTCTCTAGCATGCAGGAATGAAATAACATTTTGATTTTCCTTTAAAATATACTATCTATGTAACTATGTACCTATCCACCAAAAAACAGTAAATTCTGATTAACTATACCACCACTCATAAATCTGTGACATAAGTGCACTTGTCTATGATGGTGTTAGTGGATTTAATTTTTTCTTACTTTTTCGCATGGTTGAGAACTATATTTTGTATCACTAGGGTCATGTTCTAAGATATTTGGTATCCAATGTCAATGGCAAAAGTTTCACAATAATCTTGGCGCCACCTTTAATCTACATAAACTGAAATGGAGATAGGTTCCAAAAATTAAATCTGATTTTTTAAATTATACCATGTCCCATCATAGGTGTCTCATATAGGAAACAGTTAAAATTTAAAGTCGTCACATGCCTCATACATGTGTCATCATAGGTATCATTATAAAGTCAACGTGTACACTCTCACAATTTTACTTGGAATGTCAACCGTACCATATGAAAATTAAATCAAAGGCATGCATGTGTCACAAAATTTTTATCTGATTCTATATGCACACATGTCAAGCAAAATCTATCGGAATCCAAAGGGACTCTTATTGAATCTCTCAAATAATTTTGACATAGTGCCTGTAGGGAATTGTATAGATACACCCTTCTTCCTCTTTATGTTATCTGCTATATTCAAATGTTTGCTTATATTTAACCATTAATTTATGGATATGCTGTTTGCCAAAGGTACATGATAATCGTGACAGCTTGTTCATGGATCACGTTGTTCACTAAAAAGTTGCTTAATTGGATGGAGATGCCTATAGTGATGCATATATGTCTATGCTCCTGACTAAAAGGATGGCGATCTGTAACAACTCTCGTGTCGGCTTAGCTATGTACTTACATGAGCAATCCCAACCTTACACCTATGCATCTATGATTTTTTTCCTTCAATTTGTTGAAATCATCATTAAAAACAACATCTGCACCAAAATTTCAAATATTATTGCTCTATAGCTTTCATTGTGTAGCATGATTTAGAGACTTCTTGGTGTGGCTTATGGAATATCATTTGGCTCTAGTTTATGGTATAAGGTCTATCGAACGGATTGAAACAAAATATCTTATGGTCATAAGCATCTATAAGCCATTTTCAGTGTTATACTAGTGTAGTTTGTTTTGCCAAAGTCAATAATAGTAGGTTTTTTCAGCTCATATTTTCAGTCCTTCCCTGGAATGGATAAGCTGTTTCGTCAAACAGTTTGAATGGATAATGTAGTAAGTTAGAAAAAGGCAGAATAGTTGTTTTGACCCATAAGTTAGAGCCAAATCTGTTTTTTTTTGTATGAGCATAGATATTACCATACGAGGCTTATTTTTATGTTTACAACAGGAATCCAATGGGCTCATGAGTTTTGTGGTCAATAAGAATTTAATTAAATTGCTCATAAAAACATGCAACTAGTTACATTTTAGGTCCCCACATCAACATGATTTACAAATGCAAAGCAGATTTGGATCTTCAACATATAGGAATCTTGCGAAGACGCTCACGGCGCAGTGGCAAAGTCCACTGGCTGGAAGGGTGCCCACCAGGGTTCGAACCCTGGTGCCGCACCAGTGACCCGAATATCACTCGGGAGTCTCTTCTTGTGTGTTTCCAATAAAAAAAAACATCTAGGAATCTTTTTTCATTTGATATATTTTACAAATGTATTGCACATATACAAATCAGTAACACAAATGGACTTTTAAGAATTCTTGCGTATGTGGATGTTGACCTATCTAGCTACATCACTAATAATTTTTTCTTGCATTCGTGTGAGAATTAGTAAATTCAACCTCACTGAAATCATGCTTAAAGATATCGTGTGCCTGAAATGTCAAATATAAATCCGGCATATAGCTTTCATTCAGATTTGAGAAATGAAACCAAGCTACCGTGTTTAATTTATCAAGTATCAAATGAGTTTTTTAGCGTGGATGTGATGTTTAAGCAATACTTTTCTCGTGCTCTCTTATAAAACTACTTCTCCTGTAATCTGCACAAATACAATATCAAGAACGTCAATTCATTTGTCAGTTGACTTTGTCATAATATGTTTATTTATGTCAAACGCAACAATAAATTATCCTATTATTTTCCAAGCATGTATAGTGTTCAGTCTTAACAGGGATGAGCACAGATGTGATGTTTCAATGACGCTAACTATAAAGACGTAAGTTTTAATTTGGCAGCAGCCGAATTTGTATTGGGAAGTCGCGAACTGAAAATCCAAACAGTGATGAGGTAAGTAAGAATGAAAACGCTAAGAGGAGCACACCAAGTTAAGTGAAAATTTTGGTGGGCGGTGTCGGTGAAGGCGCGTACAATTTCGCAGTAAACGTGATCATGGCCATGGTCGTCGGCGAGCGCATGCTGGAGCAGGCACGTGTAGCCATATATAAGAGCATCTTCAACAATGGGATGTAAATCTGACCCTTACTTCTCTGTTTGGGGTCTGGCCTGGAAAATCGGGCATGCAAAATTATCTGTCAACTCCAGCAACGTAACCAAAACAGAAGCCCCTACTTTTCATACTGACACACGGACCCACACGTCAGTGAAATAAAAATCTCCAAGAGTCAGACGAGCAGGTCGACGAGCTTGGCCCTCATCGGCATTCGCGTGGGCACACAGAAGTAGAAGCGCTCGCCGCACTCGACGGCCAGCGCGACGGGCCTCGCAGCGCCTGTGCCCGCGTCCTAGCGCTCGTCCCGTCGCGGTTGCGTCAAGATCTGCCAGCAAGATCGCAGGAGGAGGGGTGCGACATGGTTGCGGGAAGACGAGGGGCATAGCCACGCAGCGCAGAGGAGGGCGTGGCCGGCTGGGCGGGCAGACGAAGGCGGCGAGGACGACCGCCCGTCGTCGGCCATGCGCTCCTCGGAGGGCCCCAGCACGCCGCAAGGCGAGCTCTCCGGTGACCGCCTCGCCGGCCATGCGCTCGCAAATAGGGCAGGGGCAGAACGTGTGTGTCGTGCCTGGCCACCACCGCAAAGGCCACGCGCATCAGACCTCCGAGCCCGTCCTGTGGAGGCTGCACCTCCCCGGCCAGCCGCCGCCTCTACGCCATGCCAGATCTGGCCGGCCGGGAAGAGGGTGTCGGGAGCTCGCAGATAGGGCAGGGGCAGAGCGCGCGGCCGGGCGGCGGGGGAGAGGCGGAAGCGCGCGCGCTGGGGCAGCGGGGAGAGCAGATCAATCGCGAGGCTAGAGGGTGTGAGGCAACGACGACAGTTGCAAGCTGGGTAGGAGGAGCGAGGAGGCGGCGACACGACCGGTTTAATTGGAGGCGAGCGAGGTCGGTCCGGCGAGGCGGCAGCGCAGGAGGCAGCGAGGCAGCGGCGATGATGTGCGGGAGAGAGAAGAGAAACAAAGGAAGGAGAAGAGAGAAAAGTAGGAAAAAAAGAAAAGATGGTGGGACCCAAGAATGAGAGGTTGGGTTGAAGGACCTTAGGAATGGGGGCTTGGAGATAGGGTTTGAGAGGGCATAAAAAAATAGGGTCCAAGTAAGGTCCTTGTTGGAGCTTTTTTTTATCAAAGACTCTAAATATTGAAGTAGGGACTCGGATAGGGGCTTTGCTGGAGATGCTCCAACGTGATCATGTCGGTAGGCAATACGTCTTCACTGGGTATTACGCTGGCAGACACGGACGCTCAGCCGACGAAATAGTGTCTTAGGCCTCGTGTATATGACCCGAGTCCAAGGAGAGGACGGAGGCGGGGTTCACCATGTCCGTGTGGGGGCGCCGAACCGGCAAGACTTCTGTCGGCACTGCGGCTGCTAGAGCATGAGCAAGTTTTCATGGATCGATATTGAATCCAACAAATAGTCCACGCTAATTCAGATTTTCCTACCACATACCAGGCGCGACACCACGACGCCCACGTTACCCAAGCGACTCCTGCCACGGCGATCAGCATCGCCCTGCACTTTTTGCACGTTGAAAGTGCATCTAGGCCCCCAATTATGGTTTTGAGTGATTGACGTCAATACAATTAAAAAGGACTAATGTTTCAAGTGAGCTTGTGCGCAGTGCATATTTAAAATTCAATTGAGAGCAAAGAAACACAAAAAGGAAGTGGCCATATACGTTCATACTTGTAAGATTTGAAAATTGGTCTACTTATGCTCAAGATCAAGTTGTGAAGCCTTTTATTTATGTCTTGAGTATAGGAAACACCGTACTATCGAGTGGGACACACAAGTATGAGGTGTGAAAAATGAAAGTTCTCAAAACTCCATCTAAATCCAAAAATACCTCGGAATCGGACAATGTCCGACTCACTCGGACATTGGACTCGGACTCCGGAAGGTTGACAAATCAAAAATACCTTTGGAGTCGGACAATGTCCGACTCGGTCGGACTCCGGAACCCTCGGCATTCTTCTGAAACCCTAGGAGTCGGACAAAGTCCGACCCCGTCGGACAATATCCGACTCCCCCATTTACTCGGACATATCCGACTCTTGTCGAATTTTCCGAGACGGACTCCAGAACTAAACCAACAATTTGAAACCCTAGGAGTCGGACTTTGTCCGACTCACTCGGACAAAATCCGAGTCGGATCTAGCCCAACGGCTCTTTTGAGTGCCCCGGCTATAAAAGAGGACCTCGTCCACTTTTGGCCGGTTGGCACCTTCCCCACACTCAAAAACGCTCCCAAACTCACTCAAGCATTCCTCTTCTTCATATTTGATTCCCCACTCCAATCCTTGGTGGATTTGTGAGAAGATTGAGGAGAAATTAGTTGAGCTTCATCACCATCTCAAGAGCACTTGATTCATTCTCATCACCGGTACTTGTTGTGTTTGTTACTCTTGGGGATTCATCCCCTAGACGGTTAGGCGTTACCCGGCGAGCTCCCAAGCTTGTGGTTGAGACTCGGGTCGTTTGTATTGCCCCTCCCTTCGTGGAGATTTGTTTTAGTGGATATTAAGCCGACCTTTGTGATGGCTTGAAGAGGTTTAGAGTTGAGAGCAACCCGGTCCTTGGTGGACTCCTCAACGGAGACGTAGGCTTCTTGGTAGAGCTGAACTTCGGTGAAAAATCGCGTGTCTCCTTGTCTCCCTTTTGTTTCTTGCAATTTGTGTGCTATAGCTCTAGGTTGTTCTTGCTTAAATTCCTAGATTTACTTGTGTAAGTGGCTTGCTTGCTTGTGCCCTTGTTGCCCTTGCTTTCTAGTGTCTCTAGCTGCTTGCTTGTTGTTTATTTCCCGTGGATTTGTCCATCTTGGCTGCCGATCTACTTTCCGTACGAGGCAGTCGCACTTTGCCCTACTCTAGTCGGATATTTGTCCGAGTCGGACATTATTCTACTATAGTCGGACATTGAGTCGGACAAATCTTTTCTGCGTGTCTAATTTGTTAAATTAAGTGATTTTCGGGATTATCGCCTATTCACCCCCCCGCCCTCTAGGCGACTTTCAATTGGTATCGGAGCAGGTATCTTCGTTGAAGCCTCACCGCTTGAAGATTAAAGATGGCAAATGATAAAGACACAACGGCTGGTGGTAGTGGTAGTGGTGAAGCTCCACCAAGACCAACCGGTGAAGTAGGTCATGAGAACTCACCGGATGAAGCAAGAAATGGGAGTGAAAAAGGAATTGCTAAGGATGGAGATGTGTTTGGTGCTTTGCCAATACACTACAACAAAACACCATACACCTATGGTGATGGAAAGGATGAGCACATTGGACCCAGCTCCGGAAGACTTCCCTATTTCGATGGTCAATACTTCGATCATTGGAAAACAAAGATGCTACTACACTTGGATTCCATGCATCAAAATGTAAGGAATGTGACTCAAAATGGATTCTTGTGGGAATGTAGAAGCAAGCCAACCGCACAAGACTTGTTCAATGTAAGGTGCAATGTGACGGGGGCAAGTGCTCTTGTATCCGCACTTAGCCCCGCCGAATATGAGAAGATAGCCGGACTAGAGGATGCTCATCAAATTTGGTTGAAGCTAGAGTTAATTCATGAGGGCATTGATAGTGTGAAGGAGTCCAAGCTAGAAGGGCTTAGAGAAGATTTTAACTACTTTGTCATGAGGACGGATGAAGGGCCAAGGGAGGCACACGATAGAATGATGAGGATAGTAAACAAGAGAAGGGCACTTGGAGAGAAGGTGTTGGATTTGGATGTAAATAGAAGGTTGCTACAAGCCTTGCAATCATGGGATGCCAACATAGTGTCCAATATAAGAGACAAAGATGGTTTTAGATACTTCATCACCGATGAAGTAATTGGAAAAGTGCTCTCCCAAAAATAGCAAATTGACCAAGGCAATAGAATCAATGCTTTGCTTAAGGACAAGGAAAGAACTAGTGGGAGCAAAAATGATTTGGCTCTCAATGCCAAACAAGAAAAGAAAAAGAAGGTGGTTGAGGAGAGTGAGGATGACAGTGATGATGAGATGGCTCTCTTTGTGAAAAGGTTCAACAAGCTCATGTCAAAAAGAAGTTTCAACAAGAATGATCAAGACAAGAGCAAATTGAGGAAAGCCAAAAACAAGTGCTACATTTGGGGAGACAAGGGTCATTTCATGGCGGAATGTCCGGAGAACTACAAGAACAAGCAAAACAAGAAGGGTGACAAGAAGTACAAGAAGCATAGAAAGTACCGTCGGGGTGAAGCACACATTGGACAAGAATGGAACTCCGATGATGATCTTCCTCCTCCGAGTCGGAATCCGATGAAGAGAAGGGAGGCATTGCATCACTTGCTATTGGACTCATACCAACCAACTCCTCCTTGTTTGGAAGCTTGACCGATGATGAAAATAACACCGAGCACAAATGCATGATGGCCAAGGGCTCCAAGGTAAATGCTAATAGAAGTTCTCAAATTCCTAACATGTTTGACTTGTTGGACATCATTGAGCAGGAAAAGGAGACTCATGAGAGGCAAGGGGAGCTTCTTGAGAAACAAGAGGGAATGCTTGTTCAAGAAAAGCAAAGGGTGCTTGAACTTGAGAAGCTCCTAGAAGTTGAGAGGAAGAAAAATGAGGACTTAGTGAAGTCTCTCAAAATGGTTGAAAAAGATAGTGAGACACTTAAAGTCACAAATGTGACACTTCAAGAGAAGTGTGATAACTTGCATAAGGATCACAGTTCTCTTAAAGTGCAATTTGAGGAAATTAAGTGTAACACTACTTCCTCTCAATCTTCGTCTTGCCCCCATCTAGCAATGAGTGTGCTAGGTGCCACAAGGTTGATATTGAAGCTTACACAAGAAACGTCAAGACCATTGATGACTTGAAGAGACAAGTGCAAGTGCTTGAAGAGCAAGCACAAAAGAAGGTGAAGGCCATTGAGGATGTCAAGGTCGAGTATGCAAGGGGTGCATACACCAATGCAAGACGGCCACATGTGAAGGATAGACTTGGCTACAAGCAAGGTGACAAGGACGTTTGCATACTAACGTGCCTAAACCCCCTTGTGCTCTCTTTTATGATTTCAATGCAACCTATGTGCTAATGAGAAACAAGCATGGTGGTGTCTATGCAAAGTATGTTGGGCCACGCAACAAGACCCACAAGTCTTGTGTGTGGGTGCCCAAGGCACTTGTTACTAATGTTAGAGGACCCAAGCAAGTTTGGGTACCTAAAAACAAGGCATAAATTGTTTTGTAGGAATACTCCTCCGGCGGTTCATCTTGGGTGGTGGATAGTGGATGCACCAATCATATGACCGGAGACAAGAAAATGTTCGAGTCATTCGAGCCAAGCAAAGAAAGAAATGAGTACATCACCTTCGGAGACAACGGAAAGGGTTATGTGTTGGGTTATGGTAACATTCCTTTAACCTTTCCGCATTCACTTTCGAAGGTTATGCTTGTGGATAACGTTGACTTCAATTTGTTGTCTATCTCACAACTTTGTGGAATGGGCTACAATTGCTTGTTCAACGACAAGGGTGTGATTGTCTCAAGGAGAAGTGATGGCTCGATTGCTTTTGAGGGTGTGCTCAAAGGGAAGCTTTATGTTGTGGATTTTGCCGCGGATAAAGCAAAACTTGATAAATGCTTAGTTGTAAAGTCCGACATGGGATGGTTGTGGCATAGACGGCTAGCCCATGTCGGTATGAGAAATCTTCACAAACTCCAAAAGGGCGGTCACATTCTTGGACTAACGAATGTTTGCTTTGAGAAAAATAAAATTTGTAATGCATGTCAAGCCGGAAAACAAGTTAGAGCACCACATCCATCCAAGAACATTGTGACAATAACAAGACCGTTGGAGATGCTACACATGGACCTCTTCGGTCCCATTGCCTACATTAGCTTTGGCGGTAACAAATATGGACTTGTTATTGTTGATGATTATTCTCGCTTCACGTGGGTATTCTTTTTGTGTGATAAAGGTGAAGTGAAGGGTGTACTCAAGATATTCTTGAAAAGAGCACAAAATGAATTTGAAGTGAAGATCAAGGCCATAAAAAGTGACAACGGTACCGAGTTCAAGAACACTCAAGTTGAAGAGTACCTTGACGAGGAAGGCATCAAGCATGAGTTTTCGGCACCCTACACACCTCAACAAAACGGGGTGGCCGAAAGAAAGAACCGCACTCTCATAGAGATGGCAAGAACCATGCTTGATGAGTACAAGACCTCCGATCGCTTTTGGATCGAAGCAATCAACACCGCATGTCATGCCTCCAACCGGTTATATCTTCACCGACTTTTGAGGAAAACTCCATATGAGCTACTAACCGGTAAAAAGCTCAATATCTCGTACTTTCGTGTTTTTGGGAGCAAATGCTTCATGCTCAACAAGAAACCCAAGGCTTCAAAGTTCTCCCCTAAAGTTGATGAAGGTTTCTTGCTTGGGTATGGATCAAATTGTCACGCCTATCGTGTATTCAACAAAACCTCCGGTTGTGTTGAAGTTGCACGGGACGTGACATTTGACGAATTTAATGGCTCTCAAGGAGAACAAGTTGTTATTGACAATGTAGATGTGGAGGCTCCTAGACAAGCAATCAAGAGGATGGCCATTGGTGATGTGAGACCGCAAGAACCGCAAAATGATCAAGATCGACCTCCTCGCACAAGTCAAGACCAACCATGCACAAATCATGATCAAGTTGATCAAGATCAAGAAGTTGGTAATGAAGATCATGCTCAAACACAAGATGATGAATCCACATCGCATGATCAAGAGGTTGAACAAGATGGCGGTCAAACAAGCTCACATCCACCACACCCAAGAGTGCATCAAAGTGTGCAACGTGATCACCCCGTGGAACAAATTCTTGGAGACATAGAAAAGGGGGTAATCACTCGTTCTCGTGTTTGCAATTTTTGTGAACATTACTCTTTTGTCTCTTCTTTGGAGCCATTTAGAGTAGAAGAAGCACTCGAGGACTCGGATTGGGTGATGGCCATGCAAGAAGAATTGAACAACTTCACGAGAAATGAAGTTTGGACATTGGAAGAAAGACCAAGAGGCAAGAATGTTGTGGGCACCAAGTGGGTGTTCCTCAATAAACAAAATGAAGATGGTGTTGTAACAAGGAACAAAGTAAGATTGGTGGCAAAAGGATATTCACAAGTAGAAGGATTGGATTTTGATGAGACCTATGCCCCCGTGGCAAGGCTTGAATCAATAAGAATACTACTTGCCTTCGCCACCCATCATAACTTCAAGCTGTACCAAATGGACGTGAAGAGTGCATTCCTCAACGGGCCAATCAAGGAAGAGGTGTACGTGGAGCAACCACCGGGCTTTGAAGACCCAAAGTATCCTAATCATGTTTACAAACTCCATAAGACGCTCTATGGGCTTAAGCAAGCACCAAGAGCATGGTATGAATGCCTTAGGGATTTCCTTTTGAAAAAGGGTTTTGAAATGGGCAAGGCCGATGCAACCCTCTTCACAAAACGCTTTGACCATCATATCTTTGTGTGCCAAATTTATGTCGATGACATAATATTTGGTTCTACTAATCAAATGTTTTGTGATGAGTTTAGCAAGATAATGACAAAGAGGTTCGAGATGTCTATGATGGGAGAGTTGACATTCTTTCTAGGATTTCAAGTAAGGCAACTCAAGGAGGGCACCTTCCTATGTCAAGCAAAGTACACTCAAGACATATTAAAGAAGTTTGACATGGACGAGGCGAAGCCCGCCAAGACACCCATGGCTACAAATAGCCATCTCGACCTCACTAAGAAGGACAAGCCGGTTGATCAAAAGGTATATCGTTCTATGATCGGCTCCTTGCTTTGTCTTTGTGCATCTAGGCCCGATATCATGCTTAGTGTGTGTATGTGTGCACGTTTTCAAGCCGCTCCTATGGAGTGCCACATGGTGGCCGTTAAAACAATCTTGAGATATTTAGTGCACACACCCAACCTAGGGCTTTGGTACCCCAAGGGTTCAAAGTTCAACCTTATAGGCTATTCCGATGCGGATTATGCCGGAGACAAAGTGGATAGGAAGAGTACCTCCGGGACTTGCCAATTCTTGGGTAGGTCCCTAGTGTCATGGTCATCCAAGAAACAAAATTCCGTTGCCCTATCCACGGCCGAAGCGGAGTATGTGGCAGCCGGTAGTTGTTGTGCACAACGATTATGGATGCGAGAAACTCTAAGGGACTATGGTTACAAGTTGAACCGTATTCCACTCCTATGTGACAACGAGAGTGCCATAAAGCTAGCATATAACCCCGTTGAGCATTCTCGCACAAAGCATATAGACATTCGTCACCACTTCTTGAGAGATCACTCCATAAAAGGGGACATTGAAGTGAGCCATGTGAGAACCGATGAGCAATTGGCCGATATTTTCACCAAGCCACTAGATGAAAGCCGATTTTGTCATTTAAGGAGTGAGCTAAATATCCTTGACTCTAGTAATATGGCTTGAAGGCTTGCATATCTGCTGTGAATTAGAGTAATTGCTTTGAAAAATAAAAATTCTTGAAAAATTTTGTATGTATTGTTTTTCAAAATCATTTGATTCTTGATCTTTGGATCATGCGGAGTTGGATGTAATCATTGTTGGAATGATTGAATGTGGCTGGTTACATCCAATGAAGTTTTAGCACATGTCCATGAGTTTAATTGAGGTCAAGAAAGAAGAGAAAAATTTGGAGAAATTTTCTGCGCTTGGAGCAAGTCTCGCATTTCCTCGGAGAGTCGGACTTTGTCCGATCGCCGTGAAGAGTCGGACTTCGTCCGACCGAGTCGGACAATGTCCGACTCCACGGGATTTCTGCCCTATAAGCCCGAATCCAATTTACCTCTTCACTCAAACTCCCTCATTCAAACACAATCTTTCTCTCTCCTCACCAACCGGCGGCTCAAGGTTCCCCTCCGGCGATCTCCCATCTCCACCGGCGTTTTGGAGAGATTTGTGGGGGAAAGGCTTCTCCTACTCGGACTCTATCCGATCCCATCCTCGGCTTCAAGGTTTTTCCCTTATTCCTACTTCTCCACCTAGGGTTTAAGGTCAACTTCCAAGGACTAGGAGTTCTCGTGTTTCCCTGCCTAGATGTTGCAGAGAAATTGTTCCTAGGTTGCTATACATGTCTGTAGATGCAATATGGCTAGGAATGTGCGGTAGATCTATGCGGAATAGCAAATTTGGTGAAAATCCTGTTGCGGTCGGACAATGTCCGAGTGAGTCGGATAATATCCGACTCCCTCGACTAGTGGGATATTATCCGACCTAGTCGGACAATGTCCGACCCCAACAGAATTTTCACTAAGTCCGAAATTGCGCATCGATCTTCCTCAACTTATCTATCTATGCTATTCATCTCAAACCACCCATTGATTCTTTTTGTCGGCATGGGTCGATCCTCCACCAACCCCAACCCGGAAAAGAGGGCAAAGCTTTCCGGTAAGAAAAGGAGTAGGGCCATCGGCCTCCCTATTGTTGAGCCAAGGGAAGAGGAGCAACCCACCGAGATTCATCGAGAGATGAGAAATGCGGTGGTGCATCCCACACTTGACGGGGTGATGATCAACTATGTCAAAGGAGTTGAGTCGGCGGCCACGGAGGCTAGAGAGGTCAAGCTGGTTTGCTATGGACCGAGAGTCTCTTGATAACAGGTTTTGATCCCACTTCCATACAGATTGGTACATGTGTGCATACATGAGCAAGGTCAAGCCCACAGTACCCATGCGAGTACATTGATTGGGATTACATGGCAAGCAAGCGCACAGCATTATTTGATGAGATCATTGCCATGTGTGAGTTTAATGGGGTCAAAGGAATCATGGGGTTCAAGTATGACTGGAACAAGGAGATTGTGTGTCGGTTCTACTCCACCGTGTACTTTGACAAGACTGCGGGGAGAATGTGGTGGATGACGGATGGCGAGAAGCTCTCATGCACCTTCTCAAGGTTTGCCAACATTCTTGGTTTGAGGGACACCATGACTAGGGATCTTCGCCTTCATGATTCAGATTCGCTCAATCCCGAGCTCATGAGGTATATGTACACGGATGAGGACCTGTGCAACTCACCTTATGCTAAGGATCTCAAGCCTCTTTATGTGGTCTTGCACAGGATGCTTCGCCTCACTCTCTCTCCTAGGGGTGGCAATGCAGATCACGTTGCATCTTATGCCAAGGATCTCTTTCATATCTTGCCCACTCGGAGGAAATTCAATGTATGGGATTTCATCTTCGGTGAGATGTGGCATAGTTCGGTGGATGCTAGGCGTGCTTGTGTGTATGCGCCATTTGTGATGTGCATGATTGAGAGGATCTCCAAGAAGACCTTCAACAAGGACTGCAAGCATCTTCCTCTTCAGCCTAGGATGCCGACCAATGCTCCTAAGACCCCCTCACGAGGTTATACCTCCGGTTGCTCCGGCTTCTAGTAGTGCAGTTCCTCCTAGCTCTAGCACTGCTCCTCGCCCGGATAGGGGCCGTGGTCGTGGTCCAAGCACGAAGAGCAAGAGTACGCTCTTCAAGATGCTTAAGGGTATATTCAGCATTTGTCGGAGGATGGATGCGAGGATGGAAAATATTGAGCAGCGTCGGAATGTGATAAAGGAGAGACAGAAAATTATCATTGACCATCTTCGAGATCACTACTCCTAGAGCTCCTTCTCCAGAGCCGGTCCCTGTTCCTCTTCCGGTTGAGTATCCGTGGGACTCATTCACACCGGATGAATCTTGCTACTTTTGCTACTTTCCACCTCCACCTTTCTCTCGCTCCTACCGGCCCTAGCACCGGTACCTCCACTCACACCAGGTTTCACTATCGGGAGGATGAGGCGGTTGTGGCTTCGAGGAAGAAGAAGAAGATGAGACCGAGGTTGAGGATCCCAAAGGGAAGGGGCCAGCTGCCGATGAACAAGAAGATGAGGACGACGACGATGATGAGGATTGGGGCGATGATGAGTAGACCCCTCTCTCTTCCTTTTTGGTGTTTTGATGCCAAAGGGGAGAAGTAAAATTCAGCTTTAGTTGCTTTAGTTGTGAGCAGAGCAAGTGAGAGTTGTTGCTCTTGTATCTTGTTTTATTTATGGACATGTTGCTAGGATTTGTGGTTTGTGATGAACTATGTGGTGTGCTTTTTATTTGTAATAACTCGTCTTTTAAATTCTTATGTGATGAACTATGTTCTATGGATGATGAATGGTGTATTGTTATTTGTGTCGTTTCTAAGTTGCACTTGTGTGATTCACATGTCATATGCATTGTTGTTCTTTTTATTTATATGCCTTGTGAAACCAGTCGGACTCCGAACCCTCGCCATTCTTCCGAAACCCTAGGAGTCGGACAAAGTCCGACCCCGTCGGACAATATCCGACTCCCCCATTTACTCGGACATATCCGACTCTTGTCGGATTTTCCGATCGGACTCCGGAACTAAACCAACAATTTGAAACCCTAGGAGTTGGACTTTGTCCGACTCACTCGGACAAAATCCGAGTCGGATCTAGCCCAACGACTCTTTTGAGTGCCCCGGCTATAAAAGAGGACCTCGTCCACTTTTGGCCGGTTGGCACCTTCCCCACACTCAAAAACGCTCCCAAACTCACTCAAGCATTCCTCTTCTTCATATTTGATTCCCCACTCCAATCCTTGATGGATTTGTGAGAAGATTGAGGAGAAATTAGTTGAGCTTCATCACCATCTCAAGAGCACTTGATTCATTCTCATCGCCGGTACTTGTTGTGTTTGTTACTCTTAGGGTTTCATCTCCTAGACGGTTAGGCGTTACCCGGCGAGCTCCCAAGCTTGTGGTTGAGACTCCGGTCGTTTGTATTGCCCCTCCCTTCGTGGAGATTTGTTTTAGTGGATTTTAAGCCGGCCTTTGTGGTGGCTTGAAGAGGTTTAGGGTTGAGAGCTACCCGGTCCTTGGTGGACTCCTTAACGGAGACGTAGGCTTCTTGGTGGAGCTGAACTTCGGTGAAAAATCGCGTGTCTCCTTGTCTCCCTTTTGTTTCTTGCAATTTGTGTGCTATAGCTCTAGGTTGTTCTTACTTAAATTCCTAGATTTACTTGTGTAGGTGGCTTGCTTGCTTGTGCCCTTGTTGTCCTTGCTTTCTAATGTCTCTAGCTGCTTGCTTGTTGTTTATTTCCCGTGGATTTGTCCATCTTGGCTGCCGATCTACTTTCCGCACGAGGCGGTCGGACTTTGTCCTACTCTAGTCGGATATTTGTCCGAGTCGGACATTATCCTACTATAGTCGGACATTGAGTCGGAAAAATCTTTCATGCGTGTCTAATTTGTTAAATTAAGTGATTTTCGGGATTTTCGCCTATTCACCCCCCCCTAGGCGACTTTCACACGTCAAAACACAATGAGCCAACCGGGTGATAGTGTTTTTTTCTAATACGTAGTGATAGTGTCTCATTTCAAATTTATTGATTCAAATGATATGTTGTCAATTGCAAGAAGTGTGTACTGCTTGAGTTTAATTGGTGTGCCTTCTCTTGTCTTGGGCTTCCTAGCATGCAAAGGAGAGAATGTGTACTTATAGGAAAAAGTCCATTTTACTCTCCTGTACTCGTGGCCATAGTTTGATTAACCCCTGTGCTATTTTTTGGTCCGCTTAAGCCCCACGTTCTGAAAAACCAAAGAACTTTTCACCTTTGAGGCTTTGACAGCCTCCCTAACCAGAGTTTGGTGACTAGGACACTAGTTTAGTTGGTTTAGGGAACTAATCACGACACATAGGCAAGTTGATGTGCAAGATGTGAACTAGCTTACATATCCCCATCGTAGCCCAACTTGTACCTGCCTATCCCTTGTTGCACATCACTGTCATCGCTTGATCTTTCTCTTCTTCTCCCTAAGGCAAGGCTATAGCAGATCGACAAATGTCATGATCGTAGGGCGAGAGGAGTTCATCGGACATAATGACAACATCCAAGTGTGTTCACCTAACCCTTAGTCAGGTCATAATGTTATTTTGTTGGTAGATTCAAGGCTATGTTATTTTGTTGGTAAATTCAAGGCTAGGGTTCTTGCGCACATGGTTATAACATTAGAATCGATCGTTGCTTTTTTCAAGTTTGAAGATTTTTACGCATTACACGTCCCTAATTTGATTCGTTGGAATATGTTAATGATAAAGGTCTTTGAGATTTAGTTTTTTGGATTACAAAAATCCGAGAAGTTAATGCTCTATTTTTTACTCTCTCTTTTGGCCAGGGAATTGGTAGTTGATCATGGATCCACTTGAAGTGCTTAGTGTCGGTTTTCACTTGGGAGGGAGGCAGAGATGTTTGACTATGATGACCTTTCTTTGCAATATGTTGGTGGCCATATTGCAATATCATACATTGAGAGGGACAAGGTGTCACTCCTAGAATTGAAAGGTCATCTAGTTTATCACATTATTCGACGGAAGACAACAATCTTGATTTCCATTATTTATTTCCAGGGGAAGAAATAAACAATGAATTGAGAAGGCTTGGAGATGACAAAACATGATTGTTAATGGTTGATATCATAACGAAGGAGGAGTTGTTGAACTGTATGTTGAAGTTTTCCAATATGTTGCTCGGTGAAGTAGTTATGTGGTCCTATGGAGAGGTAGAAGATGTGGTCGCTCATGACTACAATGAGTGTGAAGAGGGCAGTAGCTCTTATGTGGTCCTACGGAGAGGTAGAAGAGACGTGGTCGCTCATGACTACAATGAGTGTGAAGAGGGTAGTAGCTCCGGAGAAAAAGAAGTAGATGCAGAGGACGATGGAGAAGATGAACTTGATGCTGAAGATGAGAACTATGTGGATGGAGACGAAGACACATCCGAAGATGATGAAGAAGCGAAGCTATTTAGGACTAAAGCTATGAACCAAAGAAGAAATCCAACCGCTAACATTGTGTCGTCTGTGGCCTCTAGGGTGCAGGTTTATGAGAGTGGGTGCAGGTTTATGAGAGTGATGAAGGTGACATTCATCGTGACATTGTTGACCCCCCGCCCCCTCGGTGATGGACTCAAGTGATGAAGCAAGTTATGACGAAGAAGATGAAGGATAAGCTATAAGAAGGAAGAGCAGGTTTTGAAGTTGGTATGGCATTTAGAGGAAGGGGCGAGTGTAAGAAAGCTCCGATCAAATATGGACTAACAACCAGGAGACACTTGAGATTCCTAAAGGATGAGAAAAATAGAATTAGAGTTAAGTGTTCATGTCCAAACTGTCTTTGGATGTTGTTTGCTTCAACAAGTTCATACTCAGATTGGTTCCAAGTGAAAACTTTTGTTGACACTCACATTTGCCCACGGAGAAAGGATAACATACTGGTCACGAGCAAGAAGAATTGCAGATAAGTATAAGAGAATCATCAAGGCTAATTCATCCTGGAAACTAATGAACATAGAGGAGACAGTGGTGATTGAAATGGGCATAGAAGTCAACTTATCTAAGATAAAGAGGGCCAAGGGAATTGTTATGAGAAGGATATTTGAGGCATGTAAAAGGGAGTATGCAAAAATGTTTGAGTACCAAGCTGAAATTCTTAGATCCAATCTAGGGAGCACAATAGCATGTTGATTTTTTGCTACAACCAATTTAGTTAGTTAAGTTAGTTCACTTGAGTCATATTAAAGTTCATGCCCCTTGGTCAGTTCACTTCAATTTGATAATGCTACTTCAAATTTGAGTTCAGTTCAGTTTAGAACTTTTGGCTTGGAACAGAACATGTGTGAATAAAAGGTTATATATTCTAAGGTTAGAACTTTTGTAATTATCTATACTAATTGTCACCCAATTAGAGTCAAACAATGTATCATCAAATCAAGACATAGAATAATATACCTATGTAGTGGGACAACATGATATTTACAAGCCCTTATTATGTAATTTACATATCAAATTACTACCTATAGGTATGACATGTTTCATTTTATTTACGATTCACTTGCATAAGCTAAAGAGTGATGTAAGATGAAGCTAATTGAAAAACACTGTCTAACTTTCCAAAAATTTTACTTTGTTCTTCCCTCAATATAATTCCACTTTTGTTGATACATTATTGAAAGAAGTTTACAACAATGTGAACTCGAGCACAGATTTTGATCAAATTTAGATCCTTTAACACTCTTACAAAGATATTTTGAACAAATTTGTGCAGTGACACAAACCCTCACAAGATCTAACTAGCTATATTAATAAGCTCATATCTGATCCTCTCATCACCTATATATGGACTAATGTGTGTAGTCTCATGGGTTCATGACAAGTATGTTGCTCCCGAAATATCGAAGGAATGTAGGTGTTGAACATTTTTTAATTTATTAAATTACCTTTTGAATACATTTTTATCGAATAATTAATCATAAAAATGCATCCATGTCAACCTGAGTCGAAGACTCAAACCAAAGGATAAGTTCCACTATAAAAGCATCTCCAATGGAGTTGGTAAAAATGGAGACCCAAAATTTGTTTTAGGTTTAGGAGAGAGAAGATTTAGGAAAATATTTTGTTCTCTTCTCCAGCAGAATACTTAAAACTGGATACCTATAATATATCTTAAAAGTCTATCAATCATATGGGTTTTTCTATTAAAATGTCAATACATAATGAAAAATTACAATATCGAAGCAAGACCTGAAATGCTAATCCATGTGCTAGACTTATCCACCCACACGCACACGGGCTCACAATTTCTAATCTTCTCGCTCTCGATGTTGCCTCCCAGCTTCAACCTGGCTATGGAGCCATCGACCTCGGGCAACCGGAAGGTTGAGCCGGAAGTGGACGGGATGCGTGAAGGTCGCACACGTCTTCCATGGCATTGTCGGTGGTCGAGCTAAGAGAGCCGGAGTGTAGACATGTTGATCCAGGTATAGTTGGTCATTCCCAACATGGCCATTGAGTTTTAGGTGTTGATGTGTTGGATTGGTATATTCGAGTCAAGGAGAGAGAAATTTAGGTCATTTGCTAAAAGTTGTAGGTATACCAAACCATATAGCAACTCTATTGGAGGCGTTTTCTAGTGAATTTTACGTATAATGGCAGTATTTAGGTATAGCAACTCTATTGAAGATGCTCTAAACTCCAAGGATGCTTCTATAGTGTAGAATCATGTATATATTATCGCAGATTAGTTACAAACATTCGTGATTATGACACAAACTCGGTGGGGACAAATTTTAGGCACATGGTGTCACATAAACTAAACTACTTTGAGCATGTCATGTGTGAATACGTTCATGTGCTACTGATCGCAAGATCCAATTTGTAAACAATGCGATTGTGAATTATGTATATACAAGGGTTTGTCTAGATTTCATGTGACTCAAATTTTGTAATTGTTTTATTTATTGGATATTGATCCAAACAGTTCAATTTTTCATTCACATGTGGTAAAAATAATATTCTATGGACAATGAAAAATATTCCAGTAGTATATTTTTATTGCTCCAAAAATCTAACTGGACGAAATGAAAATTTCAGTTAACTGAATACTAGCAACTCTGATATAATACTAACTCCACGATCATAAAATATTAATATTTTAGATAAAATCACCTAAGTTAGACCAATAAACATTCAGTGAGGTGTTTGCAATATGCTCTGAGGGTGAACAAAACATTATTTTGTTGGACTTTTGTACCTTAAGACCAATTTGATTGATGACCAAATATAGAAAGTTCATCAAAAGTGTGATGAACAAATTGCTCGACATAATTTGAGTCTGCAACGACAAGAGGACTATCAATGTGGTACAACTAAATACTATCGAAGAACTCTGGCCAATATCCTCAAGATCACATTCTTTTTTTAGTGGCCATAGTTTTCTATAAATGTCCGAAATCCCTAGCTTGGCTGCAAGGACTCGATGTGCCAGTGTGGTGAGCCCTAACCACCGTGTTAGGCATGCAAGAAAAAGCTCAGTCCTAGTGGGGTTAGGATCTCCAAGGAATCCATACCATGGAAAAGCATGAACGGTAGTCGATGAAATATTGTTCAAATTACTAAGATAGACATTATTACTCTAGAAATTAAAATTTATGCTAAGATATCCCTGATTTCTCTTTGTTTTAAATGTAAGTATGGGATATTGCTTATGAATTGACGTTTAATGTCAAAATTGATAAGCATTGAACTAGATCATGAAGCATCGAACCTCAAGCGCCCTCACAAGAAGTATATTTGCTAGGTTAGCTTCTCTAGAGAAACATTGGCACATTCACAAGAATCCGAGGCACATCACAAGGCTTCTCTGTTGGAATAGAGGTCTTTAGTAGAGGTGGCCAAACGGGTCCGGGCACAAAATAGCCCGAGATGATTAATTTTAGGCCGTCAGGACATCTTTTGCCTAACATTCCGTGTTGTGGCAGCCCACGAGCCTTGGTATGAGCCCTGGCACAACACTAAGAGCATGCTTGTTTGCTCCCCTCAAGAATCTGCCTAAGTCAGGTAGCATCCTCAGGCGCCTGAGATCGGATGCCTACGGCTCAACTGTATGTCTAACAAGCTGCATGCCTAGGAGGGCAATAAACGAATAAGCGTGAAGTGAGTTGGCTATGACGGGTCATCCTATTAGTAGGCCTGGGCGTTCGGTTTTACCCGAACTTTCGGTTCGGTTAGTTCGATTTTTGGAAGTTCGGTTTTCTAAAATCAATACCCGAACTAGTGATGGTTTTTTAGATACCCGAAAAGTTTGGATACCTAAATTTCGGTTCGGTTTTCGGTTATGACCGAACTACCCATACTTTTTAGACCACCTCACAATAAAACTCATAAAAATATCAAACCATCACTTACCATCACAATAAACTATTAATAAAGTTATAAAATATTATAATATTGTGATAAACTCTCTAAATTACAACTCAAAAGTTGACTAAAAAACTATAAATAAATTTTAATGGTATAAAACTTATGGAGGAGCTATGTGTTTAATAACTTCGGTTATTTGGGTAGTTTGGGTACCTGGCACTAAGATCCGAAGTTTAAATTAAAAGTTCGGTTAGTTAGATTACCTATCCGAACTACTATTCGATACCCGGAATTTCGGTTATTTCGGTCTCGGTTTTGATTTTTCGGTTTCAGTCTTTGGATATCGGTTTTTATGCCCACCCCTACCTATTAGGCTCACAAGCACGGCCAGGTCACTAAGGCCTATTAGGCACACGAGCCCGACAATAGGATCGGAGCAGCTGCCAACTGACCTTGGCAGAAGGTGGTCTTAGTTGTAAATGTAACATCCGTGTCAAATGTAGGATTTGAATGTAGGTAGCTCGGTTCCACCACAAGGAACCTAATCATTTGAGCATTTATTATCCATCTGATTCAAATCATCAAGACGTGCTAACCGATCGGTGCAAAAGTCTGGTAGCGCGAGCGTACAGTTTCGCATACCGACATACATCCACATGATGGACACAACGAAAACAGTGTTCACGACGAAACCACGCACGAACATAACCATGAAACAGGGACGAGAAGACGATGCAATTAATGGAGCCGTCCGTCTAGCTGGCTGCAACGCCCTCTTCGCCGTCGGCGTCCTCCGGCGCCGTGATTGAAGGCAGCTGCTCTTCGGAGGAGGTCGGGTTGACGAGTCCGCAGTTGAGCCTGACCTCGCCGCACCTGCCCGTCTGCACCTCGGTGTGCCCCATCTTCACCATGGCCTGAGCGAACCGCTCCTTCCACAGCGTCTCGTTGGCCGCGAACCCGGTGACGAGCTGGGCCATGGCCGGGTCCACGCGCAGCTGGTTGTCGGAGAAGAAGAGGCCCATCCCGCGCGGCAGCAGCCGGTAGTAGTTGTTGTCCAGCACGTTGGGCGAGCCCGGGTCCATGGACACCGTCACGTTGGGCGCCGCCGTCGTCGCGTTCGCCGGGCACAGCGCGCGCAGCAGCGTCGCGTACGACGGGCTCAGGCCGGAGTCAACCTGATACAAATGCAATTAGTGAGCCCATGTCTCTTGTATAAAAAGAACATGTGCAAGAAAAAAAAATCAACATACGATTGGGGTGGATCCGTTCCAGATGCGGTCGAGGAAGGAGGAGCAGAAGGAGCGGCCCACGGTGTGGGCCCCAGAGAGCACCACCATGTCGTCCACGGTGAGGTTCTTGGCGGCGAACTTGTCGGTGAGTTCCTTGGCCGTGGAGGTGGGCGGGGGCAGGTTCTGCAGGGCCTCCGTCTCGTTGGACACGCGGCCGTCGCGCCGCCCCGCGGGGACGGCGTAGAAGAGGTTGCCGGCGAGGTTGATGCTGTCGCGCGCCGCGAAGGCCACGATGTCCGCGCACGACACGGTGCGCGGGCAGGCGGACTCCACGGCGGCCTTGGCGGCGTCGATCACCTCGAACCCCCGGAGGCTCGGGTTGTTGGGCGCGGCCTGCCGCTCGGTCTTGCCGCCGCCGGGGTTCACCGTCAGGAGGACGGAGCCGTCACAGCCCTGCATCGATCATGTCCACACACCATGAGGATTGCCCAACAACAGTTGCATTTTAACATAGGATCATCAGATGGTGGTCCAATCACCGACCAACGTCTATTTACAACTAATAACGTTATTTCAAGAACATCATCATGCAGGTTTCTTTCCAAAAAAAAACTTCATTTGAAGAATGATCGCATTATCTTTCTTTGTTACATTTACAGTTTTCAGAGTTTCCAGTGGTCGGTCTATCAGATTATGCTTTTTTATTATGCATGTGCCCTTCAGTCTCAGTGATAACTTTAAAGTTCGTGTGATCATTGTGGAAGCATATGGGAGACCATCCCCTTGGCACCTGCCGCAACCTTGGAATATGCATTGCCTCCAAAGAGAGAAAACATCAGGGCATAACTGTATACATGCCCACTTTGTTATATTGCCAACTTTTGTGCTTTTAACCCTTTGTCTCTCTTTGTCACAAGCGATAACTTTACACTTTTTTCATTCTCGAGTACTTCAGTTTTTTTTCCTTCGTAAAAGCAATACGAATCAGATATGATTTTGCACCCTCGATCCCATGTAACGCGAAACAAAATATAAATTTCAAGTAATTAAAATCCTCATCTATCTTATATATATGTTACAATTTACATGAAGTATGTCGGTGCGATGGTGAGAACTCATAGCGGTCCTAGTGTCGATGACGGAACTAAAAGACTATGGTAGGCATAGTTTAAGCATAACTACATAGTCAGTGCTCATGCATTATTTCAAATTACAAAAACTAAGTTTAGTTACATTTCTTCTCTCTTCCATTTCTGTTTCCTTTTTCCAATGGTGGATCTCTAACAAAATTAAAGTTCTGTTTAAAATCTAAGGAGAACAAAAGAATAAGGGATAAACGTTAAAAATGAGTACTCAGTTTGGCTGTAGAGCATGTGTATGCACGAAATACATCTCGTGATATATCTTTGAATTGGGCCAAATCAAGTAAGCAGATAGTAATCGACGAACCTATGTTGGAAAAGAAAGATGTCCTGCATTTGTGCAAACAATGTGACTATACCAGCAGTCTTGCTGAGATTAAGGCAGGTCAAATGGATCGTACATTCATTTTAGCTGTGTGTACTAATCCTACGGAAATTAAATGCATTATTACCGTTCTTAGTTAACCTAATAGGCAAAACCACATTCTCTAGACACATATGAACAAATTCGTCTGATGATCGTCATGCTCTTATCAAAATGCTGTAATAAGCGACAAAAGTGAAACTGAGGATGATAATCAACTCAAGTTTAGTAGCATTTTGGTTACCCTGACGAAGCAGTCGTGGAAATGGAGGCGAATGAGGCCGGCCGCAGTTCCGGCGTCCCTGGCGAACGCCGCCGCGACAGCCTGTCGAACAAGAGCCTCGGCGTTGGGGCAGGTGGCGTCGTAGAAACCCACCCGGAGCTGTGCGCGGACGGTCGCCGGCAGGAGGAGGCACACGACAACGGTCAGAGCCACGGCCACTCCGGCCACCGCCGGCTTGTTCGGCCTAGCCAGCATGCTTTGGTTACTAGCTAAGATTGCTGGGCTCTTGTATAATGTTCAGATCAGCTCTAGTGAGCCTGAGTTTTTAGCTCACTGCGGCACAATTGGACTATGCTGTACATATAGTAGGGGATGAGGCTGGAGCACTTGATTAAAGCTACCTAGCTAGAGAAAACGTGATGCTTTAGAAAGATCTCTCTCTTACTAGTGACTCTGCTTGGCGCAGACGTGTTGTATCTTTATCTTTTGCATTTTGTACTAGAAGTGTTTTCTTTTTTGGTTAGTTGTGATCCCTGGAAAACCATTGACCGCGCCTTAATGACCTTTTCTTAAGGAAGTACTCCTTTTACTCAATTAAACGGTATGAATAACAAATTTCATCTAACGTACTCGAGCGCCACACAGATCTCAATATCTACCAGGAGAGAGAGCCTACCAGTGGTCCTCCTGGCCAGCCCGCATCACTTCTCACATTGGAAAAAAAACTCATGAGCATATTGAATAACCTCAGTTTTCTTTACTAACCCTAGCGGCCTGATGAGAGGAAAACGGTTTTGATCAATTCAAAAGCCCAAATTACGTTCATTCAAGAAAAAAAACAAGCCCTAATTACGTGTTCTGAGCTGGAGCAACAAAAGATAAATTCCATAGCTTGGTTGGGTCTCAGGCCACATGTGACACTTGAAATCAGCCCATTTATTATCCATAAACCAGCCCATGTCAATAAAACTGATCCAGCCCATAACGCAGCCTACTCTGAAATCAGCCCGAGGTTTATGGAGGGATTTTCTGTTTCTATTTCATCTAAAATCGAAAAAAAATGTTCAAATTACGTGTGTATTTTCACAAATATTGACTTTGCACATTATTAATTAAATCATAGAGAGGAAAATACACAGAATGTCAGAAAATTCCATAGAATATCATTGGGACATCAATGATTGACTTGTTTGCAAATAAAGAAGAGAAAGTTCCATTTTTGCCAATGAACAATTATAGTTCCTTCCTGGCCATTGAATTACTTATTTGTCCCCATTCTTAGAGCTTATCCCTTATTTGTCCCTGAAAATCACAACTTCTTGTTTGTGTCCAAATTTTGAAACAGTTTCCCTTATCTACCCTATTCCGTGAGTCAACCCAGGAATTGGCCGGTCCGGAGCGAGAGTCCACGGTTGATTCCGTTACAGTTTTTGTAATACCCAAAGTACCCCTCCTTTCTATTTGTTTACATCGTGAGTCAATCGAAAAGCTTTCGTGTTCGACCACCATGGCTGCCGCCACTCCGCCGCCTCGGTTCGCCACCAAGACGCCGTGAGAGCCCGACGCCGTCGCTGCCGTTGCCCCATCGCGTGCCCAATCTCTGCCCTCCCTCGCAGCTCTCCCATCGTCGCGCGCACCCGAGTGCTCGACCCACCCGTCGCAGCCCCATCGCGCGGCGCCCCATGGCGCGGCCCTCCCCTCGTCGCCGTCACCCCATGACGCGGCCCTCCCCGCGCCGCCGTCGCCCCATGACGCGGTCCTCCTCTTGCCGCACGCACCGGACGTGGCCCCTAGTTGCGGCCCACTCGTCGAGGCTCCTGGTGGCGGCTGCCCAATCCGGGCAGGCTCACGAGCGGGTACAGGAGACAAGCACGGGCCGGAGCAACGAGAGGAACCAAACTCAATTGAACTTCTCCCGTGAACTCCCTCGTCGGATGAAGTGGCTTCCAAAAGGGTAAGAAAATTGTTCGAGTACGCTAGGGTTAGGGTCGAGAGCTTCAGCTTTGCAAAAATTTTGGATTGAGTTTCATTTTTGCATGTAGAATGGATCCCACATCGGCTTGTAGAGTTGTTGTGAAGGTTCCAAGCATATGTTGAATTGCCAACTGAGCGAGTACCATGTCACTTGAGAACCCGAAGTTTGTGGTGGATAAAGATACTACAAATTGGATTGATTTTCTGGCTGACTTAGAGTCAAAGATTAAACATGGCAATGAACAAGAGCTGCATGTATATTTTTTCAATAAAACTAGCCATGAGAATGTTGAGATTACTTCGATAGCGCCTTGTTGAATGCATTTTATCAATACTTGGGATATAAGGAGACTTACACTTGAAGCAATAGTACATGATATAGATGAACTTGACAATGCTATTGTTCCATGTACGGACTACATTACAGCACCAACATGTACCCAAGAGCCACATAGCATGGCCACTACCACTGCCACAATTATCGAAGAAGAGGATGAAGAGGAGCAGGTTAATGAGCTTGAATTACTTGGTCCAAATTATGTACCTGAATATGTTGGATTTGATGATGAGGGCCTCTATTTGGGTGGTAATGATGATGATGATGACGCCTGATCTAATGTTGCAGCCTCTACCGATGGTGTAGCCGTAGTTCCAAGTGTGGTGATTGACCAAGATGGTGAAGGTGGAGAGAAGGAAGAGGAGGGTATTGATGATGCTTGATTGGGAGGGTACTGAAGATGACAATGTTGTCATTCCTATTGTTGTTCATGATAAGGAGAATCCAGTCATGAGAGTAGGCAGTACATTCACTAATATCCATGAATTCCGGCTTGCCATTAGTCAATATGCAATTAAAAAGGAATTTGAGTTTAATCTTGACAAGAGTGAACCGGGGAGGTTTAGAGCTCATTGTGCAGTCGAGGGATGCTGTGACATCCCATGTCACGAATTAGGCTAATCACGCAGTTACTACCCTAATCACATCCTTAACCAGATACTAATGCTAAATCACCCAACCAGGAAAAAGAAAATAAGAAAAATAAAAAGGAAAAAGGAAAAACCTAATCCTAAACCCTACTCCTAACCAAAATGCAAAAATTATAAAAACACTACCCACATATTTTTGCACCACTTCATTGCTCATGTAAAAAGATGAATTTACAACATTTTTACAAAATTTTTGAACAAAGTTTTGAATGCCCAAAAATTCAAATTCAAATCTGAAACTCTGTTACTTGTGAATTTTGTATGAATTTTTGGAAGCAAGTTTAGAACTTCAAACTTTTAGATGAAAATTAAATCACATCATCCTCAATCTCCCCATATTTTTGGTTGTATTTTTGGAGCAATAGAACTATGAATTTTAACCAAATTACCGAACCACAGATTTGAAATTCAAAAATACACCTCGGGCACCGCCCGGGCGCCGCCGCGCGCGTGCCTGCCCCGTCCCATCGCCACGCAACCCCCTGGCCGCCTCCCAACCGCCCCTGTACCCGCCGGCCAACAGGAGCGGCCGGAATTGAAGGCGCCACCCCCACCTTTCCTTGCCGGCCGTGCACCGCCCTGCCATTTCCCTTAGAAATTGGCACACGGGCCAAGGAGCCGTCTCCCTCTCGCCTCACACCGCTCCCCACCTCCCTCTGCCCCACCCCGCGCCCCTGCCTGGCTGCCTCTCCCTTCACCCGCGCGGGAATCGAAGAAATCGCCGCCGCCGCCCGGAAGGACCGCCATAAATCCCCGTCTAGGTGAGCGCGCATGCCCCGATTCTTGGCCAAGACGACGCGCAAGGTTGCCCTCTAGCTCCCCCTTGACCCACTCTCTTTACCCCGCAGTGCCTCGTCGGAAATTCGAAGGAGAAAAGGGCCCTTGTCGCCGGCCACCCGCACCCCTCCGTCGAGCCCCTACTTCCGGGCCCTCCTTGTCGCCCCGACCACGCGCCGACGACCCTCACCCCCAGGTGATGCTCACGGGCCTTTCCCTCCCCCTCTCGCTCCTCGAGCCACGTGCGCGCCGCTGCCGAACCTCCGCGGTGCTCCGCCGCTCGCCGCGCCGCCCCTCCGGCCACCGCGGGCCCCGTGGACCCCAGGAGCTCACCGTCGCACGCGTATCGTTTTCCCCAAAGGCCGGAGCATGAGCTCCAGCGCAGCGCCGCCGCGAGCGAGCTCGACGGCGCCGGCCGCCGCTCGCCGGAGCGCGCGCGCCGCCTCTGTTTAAAAATCTGCCGGTGGCATTCTCGTAAATATACCCGAACTTCATTTGAGTTTGAAAAATTCATATCTGGCGTTTGAAATGTCCAAAAATTGCAAACTAAAATGTTTTGGAAACTAGAAGACCTGTACTTTCATAAAAGTAACATGAACTCATCAGATCTGGTCATTTTCACATTTTTACAAAAATGACAAAAGTCAACCCCTGAAAACTTAACTAAGCCATAACTTTAAAAATATAAATCCAAATTAAATGCCACTTGGCCAAAAGCTTCACCCACACACACATGAATTTTTGCCACTGGAAGATCTGCATTTCATTTCATATTTTTCAAGTTATTGCATTTCTTGCATTCTCTGTATTTAATTTTTAATTAAATCTGTATAAATTATTTTTGCATGAAACTTGGTAATTAATTTCCTTTTTGGTACTGTGCATATGTAGAAAATCCCATGTTAAATTTTGAGCATGTTAAGTAATGATTTTTGCAAACCCTAGATCTAAATTCCTAAAAAGTTATTTTCAGCACATGCATAAATAGTTTTATGTCACTAAAAATCATGTTCATGCATGTTTATGTAATTTCCACTGTTCATTATGTCCTTTAGCACCTCATGGCAGGTTTAGTCAAAAGGTTTCATGTATTTCACGTATGTATGAATTTTGAAATCGAATTCCTATTTTAAAAGGAAATCGTCATCGCATGTGATGTTAAAACACATAAGCCTAGATTTCTTCGTTTTGTATTATAGAAACTTGCTAAGATATTAGTGCTAAACCTACACTAACCACAGCACTCATGTCTATGCCATCAAGTCATTACTCATTATATTAGTATGGTTATGCTTGTTCATGTAATTTGGGTCCCGTAAAAGAAAACAAGAGGCATGTTATGATTGCTAGGGTTTGAGCAAACAAACTTGTGATTAATGTGTTCATAGGCATCTTTACAAAACAGCACACATGCATTACTCTCATCATCGACCTTGTATTCATGTGACTTATGCATTGCATTTCATTCCTTAGGTGACGACGCCGAATTGATCCCGCCGGAAGAAGCTATTGCCACGCTCAACGCTTGTGAGGCTAGTGCTAACTTCGATCACTCTCAAGGCAAGCCCCGGTGCATTCCTATTATTTGAAATGTCTTTCTTTTATCACTATATTAAGGATGATGAATGTGCATTTAAGTTTAGGCGTTGATTGGAAATCCACATGCATAAATTCCTATACGTCCTATGTCGCTTATGGGTCATATCCTCGTTAGAAGTGCTATGCTATGTTTTTGGAGTCAACGATAGATTTGGGGATCTCACTCATGGCTTATGACTAAATGTGAACATGATGATTTTGGTTAAAATTGAGAACACCCCATTGTGGCTCCGCGAACAAGTTTGAGTTGTGTACCACTTGCATACCTTTCTTATGGGGATTGGTAAACCTATGTAGCTTGTAAGTTGTAAAGTGAGCCGGATATCTCACCGACCCGGAGGTGATGTGTTTGGCACGGTGGTTGCACGGGTTGAGGACCGTTGGAGAGTACATGGGTTAAGCCTTGGGCGCGTTGTTGAACGGTCGCAAGGGGGACGTGTACTCGGGGTCGGTGGCCCCGTGTTTTACTTTATGATGAACTCGCGAACGGTGGCCATACGTGTTCTTAAATGATGCGTATGTCGTGCATTTGGGTTCTTTCCTGCAGGATTAATAATTCGATAATTATCGCCGTTTCCTCTCGGTTAATGAGTACCACTTGATTCGAGCAGTTCGCAATGTGTAGTAATGGAAAGAGATTGAATAGATTGCTGTTTTATATTGATATTAAAATTGTATTGCAAACTATTGTCTTGCTAGTATGCTCACTAAAGTTTCTTCTATGCAACAACCCTATTAATTTAGCTAAGTAATAAATTTGCCAACCTAATTAGCATAGGTGCTATTTATGCAAAAGGCCAAGTTAAACCGGTCAAGCCCCATGCATCTAGGAGTCGGTCTTAGATGGTCAATTTGACGGGTAAGACTTGCGGAGTATGTTAGATACTCGAGGCTTTGCCACTACATGTTGATTTACGGGTTTACCGCAAGCCGGTTTTTGTGATTGTTGTGGTAAGGTGGTTTGGGACGGAGAAGAGCCCAAAGAGTGGACCATTGAATGGGTCCCTAGCTCTCCGACCCATGACGAGTGAGCCATGGCCTAGGCCGGCATGGTTCCTTTAAGTTATCTATGTATCGTCGAGTTATGTATTTCGCTTCCGCACTTTAATTTCGAACAAAGATCATGGCTATGTAAGACTTAATTTCGAACCTAATGTATCTTTTATTCGAACTCTATGTTGTAATCAAGACTTAATTATGTAAACTCGTAATTCGTGGATGTTTGTTAATGTGATGCTATGCATGGTTGCTTCGTCAATCATCTCCCAAGGCGATCCGTACCACACTTAACTATCTCTCGGGATAGGGGTGTGACAGATGCAAGTGGTACATTTATGCAAAAGCAATGTACAACAAAACAACATTTCAGGTATTATTTATCTACTGTTGCTTCATATATTTCAGATATTTAGTTTATGTATAGTGTTTCTAATCTTTTATTGCATTACAGGTTCGGAGGCATAGAGTTAAGCATAATTGTGCAAGCACACAAAGATTAGAGAAGTCGAAAAATGCAACCCAAGCTTGGATATGTGAGAGAGTTATGGATTAGCTAAGAAAAGATGCAACAATTGGAGCTAGTGAACTAAAGAGGAGGTTACATGAAAAATATCACATTCATATTCCTTACAAAAGAGTTCATGCTCGGGAGGAGCATTGCATTGGATAAATTGTATGGTTGTTGGGAGGATAGTTTTGAGAAATTATATAGCTTCAAGGCTGAAGTAGAGAAGAGGTGCCCTGGCTCTATTGTTGCAATAGATACGAGAAGAGATGAAAGGCAAGCAATGCTTTAGAAGAGTATTTATTGCTCTCAAGCCGTGTGTTGATGGATTTCTCAATGGTTGTCGTCCTTTTCTAAGCATTGATAGCACCGTATTGACAGGCAAGTTTCGGGGACAGTTGGCCACTGTATGTGCCGTTGATGGCATGAACTGGATGTTTCCTGTTGTTTATGGAGTTATTGAGTCGAGTCTACGAGAGGGGTGGCAGTGGTTTATGGAGCGTCTCCGAGAAGCTATTGGGACACCTTCAAATCTTGTTATATGCACCGATGCTGGCCAAGGGATATGTGAGGCTGTAGGTAAGGTTTTCCCTCAAGTTGAGCATAGAGAATGTGCAAGACATCTAATTATAAATTTCAGAAAAAAATATGTGGGCAAGGTGTTTGATGACCACATATGGCCAGCTGCTTACTCTTGGACTCCGGAGGACTTTGAGTCTCACATGGCACCAATGGTGACAGCAAGACCTGAAATAAATACATTTTTCTCTAAATGGCACTCTCGGTTGTGGAGTAGAAGTAAATTTGCTCTTGGCTCTAAGGTTGACTATGTTACTAACAACCTAGTTGAGTGCTTCAATAATTGGATTAACAAACACAAGTGCTTGCTTGTTGTTGATTTGCTTGACAAGATTAGGAAAATGCTCATGATAAAATTCAGAAAAAGGAGAAAAGTTGGAGAATCAATGGCTGGTATTATCCTTCCAAGCATCCTGAGTCGTCTCAATGAGCAGAGTAGGAACTTGCACTATGATGTTGAGTCTAGTAGCACTATGATGGCTGAAGTGAGTGGGAAGGATTTTTTGGGCATTTTAGACACATTGTTGATCTCTCTACTTGGACTTGCACTTGTAGAAGGTGGCAAGTAACCGGCTTACCTTGTTTTCATGCCATTGCTTTCATCACATCTATTCCAAACAAGAAAATTGCTGATTTTGTACACCCATACTACTACATTGAGAAGTTCAAGTTTCCTTATGTTGGAGTCATTCCACCACTCACGGATCAATCTAGATGGCCCAAAGTGAATCTTGGATTTAAGTTGCACCCACCAATACTAAGAAGGACAGCTGGGAGGCCAAAAACACAAAGATATAAGGGAAGCCACGAGGGCGGTAGAAAAAGGGCACCATCAAAATGTGATGTTTGTGGGGGTACAGGACATCGATGGTGGACATGCAAAAGGGGCCAACTCTGATGTAGATGATAGACCTAAAAAGAAGAGGTAAAATTTGATCTTCATGTTTCGATTTATGCAATATAACATTGTTTTACATTCTCTTGATATCTTGTACTTAGGCGGAGAACTAAAAAGACTCCACTGTTGGTGCCTCAAACGAACTAGCGCTAGCTAGTGGTGGCTCCAACAATTTGGAGGGTGGCTCCTGTCAGCTTGAGGGTGCATCAAATCAGCATGAGGCAGCAATAACTCCAATAGAATAAGAGCTAGCTTCAAAGAAGGTCCGTGGAAAATGATGACTTGGCTGTAATTGTTGATATTTTGTTCCAAAATTAATTCGATGGATGTGAAAACTATGTGGGTTGTAATGGATCTTATTTTGTTCAAAAACCAATCTGGTGGATACATTTATTAAGTTGTAACGTCCAATGGATATATAATTATGTTATGAAGTTAAAAATTATATTTAGTATGTGTGTAATGATGTAAATGTTGAGTAATTAAATATTATTCAGTCATCGAATTATTGTTGTGAAATGTAATTGTACTACTTGCACAAAATGGCCAAATAAGAGCACTCATGATGTAAGTTCAAATTGGGGGCAAATATGGGATAGTTGCTTGAGGGTAAGTTTGTCCATGAAGCAAAAGATAACCAAGCTAACAGAAAAAGGGCAGATATGGGATTGAGTTTCATATTCGGGACATGTACTGGAAGTGAACTAAAATGGGGACAAATAAGGGATAAGCTCTAAGAATGGGGACAAATAAGTAATAAGCTCTTGAAATAAAAAGGTTTTTATTTGCCATTGGTTTAGTTTTCTCTTCTTCTATCCAAATCTGTTACACACTAATCGTCATATACTGAAATTTGACACATTTGTTAAGAATGATGCAATTTCTATCAAAACTAGATGTAACTATCAAATCTTATTATAAAAAATCACCCGAGCCTCAATGGGATATGTAGTTGAGAATAGCTTTAAACATGTCATGGCGTTCCACAGAAATCATGTGGGCAGCTGGTGTGAGATATAAGGGAGGAAATAAATTGTGGGACCAGGTTGAGGGTAAAAAAAAAAATCATAAGATTGGTATAATAACATGTTCAACGGTACCAGTAAATAAATAAATGAAAGGCAAATCAATAGAAATAAAGGCTAATGGAATTCGTGTGAATCAGCAAGGACCATCTTGCAAGTCTAAATATCTTAGGTGGTCGATAGCAAAGTAGTACCGTGATGAAAAGGTGAAAAGAACTGCAGTGAAGTTCGGAGAAAAGAAATAACTGTATATTTTTGGATGGCAAAAAAAGAGATCTCTCAAAAAAGAATGCCAACTCCAACCTATAAGCAATAGTTGTGCCTAGAGTTGACCAACCGAGTCATGCTTTGTGGGTCGGCCCAAAACATACAGAAAAAGTTCGGCACGAGTCCGGTACAGCCTGAAATTATTTTATGTCGAGCCGGACGGCTTTGTGCCGTGCTTAGACCGAGCCCTCGGCAAAGTTCGGCACGACTCCGGTTCGGCCTCGAAATTATTTCATGTCGAGCCGGACGGCTAGTGATGGCCAAACGGGCCGGGCTATTCGGGCAGGCCCGAAGCACGCATTTTTGGCTCGATACGAACCCGGCACGGCATGAAATATTTCCGGGTCGGGCTGGCCCAGCACGTACCGTCGGGCCGTGCTTGGGCCGAGAGCGAGCCCGACAGGCGGCACGGCCCGGCTCGAAAGCGGCATGGCCCGATGAAGCCCGACGGGCCACACTTTTGACCCGATAAAGCACGGCACGAAATTAAATAATATTCATGTTTCATAATTAACACCTATGGTGAAGTGCTTTAGTGGTAAAGCATTTGACTTGTATCTTAGAGATTAAAGGTTCAAATCTCCATCTTGATATGTTTTTGTCTATTTTTTTTAAGATTTTTAACACTATTGGGCCAAAACATACTTATTGGGCTGTTAGGCCCGTGGGCTCAACGGGTCGGCACGGCCCGAATAGCCTGAAAAAACAAGTTCGGGCCGTGCTGCGGGCCGATGCCTAGGCACGTGGGCCGGCACGGCACGGTCCGAAACTAAATTAGTGTCGTGCCGGCCCGAAATTTAAATGGGCCAGGCCTTTTCGGGCTCAGGCCGTGCCGTGCCGGGCGGCCCGTTTGGCCATGACTACAGACGGCTTTGTGCCGTGCTTAGACTGAGCCCTCGGCCCGGCAGGCGGCATGGCACTTCCTGGGCTCCTGAAATGTTGGACCACTCCGCCCTCTGAGTATGGCCCAGAAACGGGAACCACAGTGACTCAACTCCACCCACGGCTTAGCCCAAGTACAGGCCCACTCAGCTGTAGCAGTGCCGCAGTTCATTCTCTGTAGCAGTGCCGCAGTTCATTCTTTGTTTTCCTTTTTCTTTTTCCTTCCTGGTGTAGTCGTACGCTGACGCTGTCATGTCATCTCAGAAAAGAACGAACAGCAAGCAACAGGGTCGTACAAGCATCGCAACCGACGAGTACTCCCTCTAGAAATATAAACATTTGTTAATTTTTACATATCTTACTATTCGTCTTATTCAAAAAATTTATTAAAATATTTATTTATTTTGTTATAATATACTTTATTTTCAGATATGTTTTAAGTATATCTTATTTAGTTTTGTATTTATATAAATATTTTGAATAAGACGAATTAGTCAAACGAAAAATCAGAAAGTCAACAAATCCTTATATTCTTGGACGGAGGTAGTAAGAGCCTAGGAGGTTTCTAAAGCTGGATTGAGCAATATTCTTCCAGTAGTAAAATGAGTAAATTACTGTAGAAGCGGTAGTAATTACAACAGCGTGCATCATTTGTCGTGGCCGGTTTACCTACCCACGTTAATTAACTCCTCAAGGCCGGAGCATTTTGCAAGTTGGCGGGACGAGCTAGATTACGGCCTGGCATGGTCCTGGCATGCATTTGACCGCTTTCACTTTTTATTTGGGCCATGGTCCTGGACGAACCTGGACGCCGGCGCTGTCCAGGTGCCCGCGCGATCCTAGCGCGACTCCACACGTTCGTCTCCCGTCATTCCCGATGCTGCCTGTCCGTCGACCTGTCCGTGCTGCTCTATTTTCATGCAACAAGTCCATCGGGTTCAGAGAGAAGCTGGAGCCCGGTTTATCTGGAACGGTGAGATGCTGCCACGTGGCTGCATGGCATGTCCGAGCTGCGGATCGGGGTCCTCTGCATTACCAATTCCTGGTAGTTATCAATGTAGAGGATTCCTTTTGAGCATTAGCTTCCATCTGGGACGTCAACGTCTAAGACAATGGTTGTGATCGTTTGATGGAATCTTTCATTCATTCGCCTCTTCGTCCCGTCCGGCAGAGGGCCGCTCGAGCTCGACGGAGCCACGGCCAAGCCACCTCGCCCTCATCGGAGGTTACCGCCACGTCCACCAGCGTAGTAGGGTGCTTGCAGCGGCAAACACGACCAAAGCCGTTGAGCCTGTCCGCGAGCTCGCGGAAGCCGCTGGCAAGCCCACCTCCCTCCGCACTTTCCAGGGAAGGATAGTATGGCCTTCTTCCTGAGCCGCTTGCCGTTGTACTTGTTGCCTTTTTCCATCGTGTGGTTCTGGTAGATTTTTTTCGCCTTATGGATCTGAATCACTCGATTCGCGCATGATTTTTCGTCACCTCCTGCGTTCGGAGCACTCCATCTGAGGATGAATTAGCTGGCTGTTCATGAATCTCGCCCAAATTAAATCGATGGAAGTAGTGTCCGGACCTTTGGTTCCATGGATTAGCTCTAGCTGACATAGATCTCACATAAATCGAATCAAGGTTGAGGAAGAAGAGACACCTAGCGTCTAGGCCAGCTGCTGAGCGAGGCGCACATATCAAAACAATTTCACTTTATTTTCTCGGCGCTTGCTCACGTATTCTACCACCATGGAAGGAGCTTATGGCTGTGTCCTCCATTGACTGCACGAGCAGGCGTGGGTGCGAATTATTGGCGGCAGGCAAGCAGCCTCTGTTTTCCGGCGAGCCGCGAGCGTGAGTCGCCTTCAAGGAGAAAGGAAATCTGCCTTTGCTATTATTAAAACAAGTACGAAGCTATCTCAACCCTCTTTTTGAGAATGGATGGACGAGATGCGAGTTAATGCTGGAAAGGTGTTCTCTGCATTAACAGGGCCTAATGCAGAGGACCCCGATCCCCGCGCTGCACATTGAAATTTTTTTTACCATTTTCGATATTAAATTTTAAAAATGACACCGTTAAACTAAACCTTTTCTTTTAGTCACTCTAATCTGAATGACATGACATATGAATACGATCATGTTTGGTGTGATCAAATGACACATAGAAAATAGACTAAACACATAAGGATTGACAAAGTGTTCAACGTGACCATATTCATGTGTCACGCAAAATAGTGTGGTGACTAAAAGATGTCATATCTTGAAAATTTAATTAGGAGGGAACATTTTTAAAATTTAGACAGAAAGGGACAAAAACAGAACAAAAAGCATTTGAAACACCACCTCTAGACTCTAACAGAGCGTCTTAACAAAACACTTCTTCTGTACTTGAAAAAAAACTTCTTCATCGATTGGATATACCGCCACTCCCTTCCTAAGAAAAGAAATTATTTGGAAAAAGAAGAACTCCTTTTCAAGAAAAATAATTTTTTAAAAAAATGAATGTCAAAAACTCCCTGTCAGCTGAAAAGAACATGCTAGCTCGCCCTGACGCGTGTGTGGTTGAGGCAAACTAGGACAACCCACGGATCATGACTCATGAGTAATTTTGAGGAAAACATGAACAGTTGATGAAAGAGAGGGGCAGCGCCAGCCAAACAAGTGAAACCGCACGAGTAATTCCAGCTGATGCATGCATAGCTGGGACCGATTTCAAGGAAGGCGACTCGATATTTTGATCACAGTTGACACTTGTCCTTGGAGAGGCATGAAACGGGCGATCGCCGCACCACACGTCGGTAGCAAACGGCATGCGTACATGCTCGTCCGGTACCAAAAACAAAACAAAAAATTAATAATTGCACGCGTGGCTCGCTTTGAAGGAACGGCAGGTACCCATCTCCGGAGCAGCCAACACAGGGACACATAAACGAACGTGCTCCAACCACCTGCACCAAGCATGTCTCCATTCTCTCGTCCTCCGCTTATCGCAACAGTAAAATGTTTCAATATCTCCTTTTTTCTTAATTTTTTTCGAAAAGGAAATATATACTAATATTCCAGCCTCCATATCATATCAAGTGATGCATGTTGTTGTTAATTATTACAATTCAGAGATAGAGAAAAAACATTGCTTTAATTTCGATGCGTACTCAGATGAAAGAAAATTTATTACTAAAACACCATCCATTGGAGACAAAAGTTCTAGCGTATCTGTCCATCGGGCACAAGCACAAGTGTTGTTGCAGCCTTGCAGGTTGGTGTGGTTGATACCCGAATATTACCTGTCACCGATGCTTTGCACAGACTTCCAAAAGTTTTACCACACACATGCTGTTGGTGTTTGTTATGAACCCAACTAATTTTTGTAAGGGCAAGTTGACAACGGTGCGATTCATTCCGTGCAGGATCCACATGTCGTCACGAACAGGATATTTCTGTCTGGCTGCTTGTCTCCAGCGGCTGCAGTGTTGTACAGCACATGCACATGAAAGTTTCTCTAGCTTTCCTTTTTTTTTCTTTTCTTGGTGCTCATTCATGTTCGCAAACACAAAACAATGTGCATGAACTAAATTTCGTAACCGTCAGTCACGTGGAAAATCAAAAGAAAACCATACGATTAATTTAGTTAGCAAAGGGTCCAGCACAATCATGAAATTTTTGGTGGCGGTTTGCAGCCAACGGCGTGGGCTGCGCTGGCAGCACTGGACTAGTGGGATCGTGCGTATGAGCCAGCAAGAGTACGTCTGTGCCAGGTTCAACATTTGACTTAATTTGCAACTTAGTATATTGCCCGTACTAACGCTATGATATATTACTACTCTAATATATGAACTTATATGAATAAAAGTATGTTTAATATCAAATTGCAGCAGGAAACTGACAATTGATTTCTCAAAGACAATAAACCTGAACAAACTAATTCAATTACTCAAAGACAATGAATTATCGAATTCTTATTTTGGACACCACTGACGTCGGCGTCACGCTCGTCAGAGCACAGCATGGGCATCTCGCTGGTGCTCTACGACCTCGCGGAGCTCGGGCTCAACATAATTATGAGTTCGTATGAAAAAGTAAAATGAGATAAACAAAGTAAGAGGGGTTTTTGCAAAACTACGTGCAATAATAAAATGAAACTAAAACGAACTGTTGTGCAAAAGCGACATCATCATGACGTAATAAACAGAAATTAATTTATTTAAAAAGGAAAAACTGGCTGGGATTATGTTGCGACACGTGGTAGCATCTAATTGGGCAGCGAAGGGGTATGTTTCAATCTAATCTAAGTCATTGCTTGGAGATCGAACAGTTGACGGCAAGGCAACTAAATAAAACGAAGGCGGGCGGCGGCGAGTTACTCGTGAACAACTCGTCAATGGCAGTTCTGTTTTATCTGGACAAAAGGATTAATGGGGAGGAGAATGGAGAGGGCAGGAAGTTCACAAATTTATAGGGGCGACTCCGGGTACGGTTTGGCTCGAAGGGGCGCGCTCCTTGCTAAGCCACGAAGCCATGGCCACCTACGGCGGCGGCGACGAGCGGCACCCGAATCACGTAGGCTAAGGCAAAGATTGGCCCTCAATTGAGTGCGGATCGACGTCCGTGCACGGGAGAGACGACCTACGGTGGCGGGGGCGACTAACGATGGGCGGGTGTGCGATCGGCGGCGGCACGCGGAGACGGGATACGCTGCGGCGGTGCTTCAACGGGCGGATGACGGTTAGATTTCTTTTTTTCGATCGAATCAAAATCGAAAGGTCTCGATGGTTGGTTGGGAGGTGGGATCGCTTACAGCCGTTGGTTGTGATGCGATCAATATGGACCATTAGATGTGTAACAATCCCACTCGTGAATTTAAGGGGTAGAGATTTTTCGATCGAATCGAAATCGAAAGGTCTCGATGGTTGGTTGGGAGGTGGGATCGCTTACAGCTCGTTGGTTGTGATGCGATCAATATGGACCATTAGATGTGTAACAATCCCACTCGTGAATTTAAGGGGTGGAGATGGAGATATGGACCATTAGATATGTAACAATCCCACTCGTGAATTTAAGGGGTGGAGATTTTTCGATCGAATCGAATCGAATCGAAAGGTCTCGATGGTTGGTTGGGAGGTGGGATCGCTTACAGCCGTTGGTTGTGATATAGTCAATATGGACCATTAGATATGTAACAATCCCACTCGTGAATTTAAGGGGTGGAGATAATTACCTCCTATGTTTTTATGCAGAAATGACAAAACGAAATGAGCCGTACAAATTAATATCCCTACCTGGAAGTTCCATAACACCATAAGCATTTTTAACTATGTATCTAGATAGACATTTGTCTAGATGCATAATTTCCTGATGGGTCTAGATACATAGTTAAAAGGTTATACATTGTCATTAAATCTCAGAAGGACGAACAACTTTCTCCCCATTTTCTGGTCAAGATAACAAGAATATACGGACATCTTCATCTAGTAGAATAAAAGAATCCTTGGGAAAAGTTTTGAGGCAATTGGGCAAAATATCAATAAGGCACCACAAGTTATAATACATAACAACTATTTCTCCCTCCGCCTGATTCTGATGCCTATTTCATTCGAACACAATAATCTTGCAGGCTTCTTTCCATTTTGCGTTATAGAATGGACAATGTAAGTGCACTTTTGAGTACAGAAAGAAGCACGCTTGCAAAAAAAAATCATGAGAGCACATGCTCACGCCAAGGACAGGACCATGTTGACTTGCACTTGAATTGTTTAATTTCCATCAAGTCCATATTTTTAGGTGTTGACAGTGATGCAAAGACCGTCGATGTACCAGCCACCAGCTAAAACCTCGGAATGAGAAAATGGGAAATCCACAAAAGAAATCGCAACCAAAATTTACAACCACTCGTAATTCCACCTTCACCGAGAAAATAAAAATGGCACTAGTAGCTCCTATCATAAACCAGTGGTAGTAGGTGTAGCACGGAAACATTTTTCCTTTTTGAGATGGAGGCTGAGAAAAATTCACGAGGCCAAACAAATAAAAACAATTGAGAGAGAAAAAAAACGAAAATGAAAGCGAGAGCGCGAGAGAAAAATGTTAGGTGAGGTGGGGCCCGCAACATGGGGGTTGGTGGGCGTGGGGTTGGTGAAGTCGTGAAGAGGCGGTAGAGGCGGGAGGGAGGCGGGAGGGAGGGCTACCCGCCCAGTGGGTGGTGCGGCTTCGACCCATGTGGGCCCGAAGCGCCAGTGAGAAGGCGCTCACGTGCGGGGCCGTCCGCCTGCGGAATACTTTTCGCACCGGGACCGGACGCACCCGCCTCGTGTGGGCCCGCGCCCCCGGATCCCCAGCGCGGCTATAAATGGCGGCCCCGAGCATTCCCGAGACCCCGTGCCACACATCTTCTCCTACCTCTCTCTTGTCCGTCGCGCCCCGAATAAAGAGCAGCAGCAAGCGCAAGGTGAGCTCGCTCTCTCGATTCCGCGACTTGTCCTCCTGGTGTCGTTCCCTCGTTACTCTGTGTGCATGCTGCTAGTGTGTGGCTGGGGTTGTAGCTTGTAGGTAGGGAAACTCTGCCTCTGCAAAAGGTCTCGGGTTGCTTGGATCTGGATGACGATAGCAGCTGCGGGATCTGGGTTGGCATGTAGTTGATGAATCAAACCGTTATTATGATTTTTTTTCTAGATCTGGAGAGTCCTGGTTGCTCGTTTCCTGCTCACATGAATGAGAAATCCTCTGTTTCTGTTCTGTTTATTATTAATGAGAAATAGTCTCTGATTTCTGAAATTTTTTGCAAGTGGGTAGTTCTGAAGATTTTTGCAGTAGATCTGAAAAAGTCAAAAAAAGAAAGGGGGCGGAGGGATTTCAATTTCTTACGGCGGAATTTCAATTGTTTCAGAGGAGAGGCGGTAGAGCAGCAATGGCGGCGGAGAGCTTCCTGTTCACCTCGGAGTCCGTGAACGAGGGGCACCCCGACAAGCTGTGCGACCAGGTGTCGGACGCCGTCCTGGACGCGTGCCTGGCGCAGGACCCCGACAGCAAGGTGGCCTGCGAGACGTGCACGAAGACGAACATGGTGATGGTGTTCGGCGAGATCACGACCAAGGCGAACGTGGACTACGAGAAGATCGTGCGCGACACGTGCCGCGCCATCGGGTTCACCTCCGACGACGTTGGGCTGGACGCGGACCGGTGCAAGGTGCTGGTGAACATCGAGCAGCAGTCCCCGGACATCGCGCAGGGCGTGCACGGGCACTTCACGAAGCGGCCCGAGGAGATCGGCGCCGGCGACCAGGGCCACATGTTCGGGTACGCCACCGACGAGACCCCTGAGCTGATGCCGCTGAGCCACGTGCTCGCCACCAAGCTCGGCGCGCGCCTCACCGAGGTCCGCAAGAACGGCACCTGCGCGTGGCTCCGCCCCGACGGCAAGACCCAGGTCACCGTCGAGTACCTCAACGAGGGCGGCGCCATGGTCCCCGTGCGCGTGCACACCGTGCTCATCTCCACCCAGCACGACGAGACCGTCACCAACGACGAGATCGCCGCCGACCTCAAGGAGCACGTCATCAAGCCCGTCATCCCGGACAAGTACCTCGACGAGAAGACCATCTTCCACCTCAACCCCTCGGGCCGCTTCGTCATCGGCGGACCGCACGGCGACGCCGGCCTCACCGGCCGCAAGATCATCATCGACACCTACGGCGGCTGGGGGGCCCACGGCGGCGGCGCGTTCTCCGGCAAGGACCCCACCAAGGTGGACCGCAGCGGTGCCTACGTCGCCAGGCAGGCGGCCAAGAGCATCGTCGCCAGCGGCCTCGCCCGCCGCTGCCTCGTGCAGGTGTCCTACGCCATCGGCGTGCCGGAGCCGCTCTCGGTCTTCGTCGACTCCTACGGCACCGGAAAGATCCCCGACAAGGAGATCCTCAAGATCGTCAAGGAGAACTTCGACTTCAGGCCCGGCATGATCACCATCAACCTCGACCTCAGGAGGGGCGGCAACAGGTTCATCAAGACCGCCGCATACGGACACTTTGGGCGCGACGACGCAGACTTCACCTGGGAGGTGGTCAAGCCCCTCAAGTTCGACAAGGCATCCGCCTAACAAGATTCAATTGCTGCTTGGAGCTCCTGGATGTGTTCGTGTCTGATCAGTGACTGCTCTTGCTCCGTCCCTAGAAGGAGAAGAAGAAGAAGCCAGCCGCGTAGAGATTGGTATTTTGGTGTGGCAACCAGCCAGGGTGATGTGCCCTGATCGTTACCTTTACTAGTTGAGTCGTTCGGTCTGTATCTTTCTCCCCCTTTCTCGAGTCTTCTGCCCAAACTGCCTCGGCAGTTTCGGCCTGTCATATTATTCTTTAGGTGCCTCTCCTGTAACACCGCATCTGTTTCAATGTCAATCAAAGGATCATACTGTACTAGCTTTGTGATACCACACCTGTCTGTTTGCAATTTGCCACTGGCCTTTGGAGGCCATCAAAGGCCTTTGATCGCGGTGAAACGTGCTCAAGTACAGTTCATACTACAACTGGCAACCGCAAGCATTGACAAGAGGACGCGCTGGATTTTTTTGTCTGTTGTTGGTCCACACTAGTCGGCATCTTCGGTGACCCACTGATTTGCAGCCAAATTGCTCTACTGTGAGCTCTGTTCTCTTCTGTTCCCCCAGTATCTGCCTGCCTACGCCCAAGTCAAGAACAGTGCAGAATCAATCGGCACTTGATCGGCAATGCAGTAATGGTCACTGTTTCTGCGGGGCATGCCATGAGTTCAGGAACTGTGGGCGACCATGGTGATCGGCGGCGAGCGGCGGTGGGGTTGGCCTGGCTCGCTGTCACTGCCGATCTGAAGCAAAGCACGCCATGTGAAGACAGTGGCAGGTGAACTACCGGGCATGGAGCTCAAGAGTGCGCGGCTGCCCAGCTGTGTCCGTCGTCAGCGTGTGGCCCTCCTCGTATTGTCGGTGATCCGACAACGGACGCTCCGCCGCTGCCCTACGTCCAAACTACCGTCTGTGCCGCCCGTGTGCACGGGGTTCTCAGCTCGTCGGATCTAAAGTCTGGCACAGACCAACTCGTGTTGTGTCAGTCGTGATGTGCTGGAGAGCAAGTTACCATGACGAGGTTGCCGCGGAAAAGACAGCGAGAGACCAAACAAGCTCCTGTGCACGGCCCTTTTAAAACGTACTTCCTCCATTTTTTAAATTATTAACTTCGTTGATTTTTTTATTATATTTGACTATTAATTTTATTAAATTATTTTCAAAATATATAAAATTATAAATTATGGTACAGACTATTTTGATGATCAAGTAAATCATAATAAAATATTAGATAATTTTTAATTTTTTTAAATAAATCGTGGCCGGTCAAGAACAGTCGGCGTTGCCAAGAATTTTGACCTGAGGAAAAGCCGGTAATGTGGATCCCGGCCGATCCCGAGCCGACGACTTGCCCACTTTTGTGGTGCCACGAAGATGCTGGTGGTGGCGTGTTGGTTCCACCCAGTCATGACACCATCGCCGATGGATCCTCAGCAGAGTGGCAGCCTGTAGGTCCATTTCCAACAGCTCAACCCCATCATTGTTTGATTTTTCTGACCAAACAATTAGCATGCTTGCTTTTCTATACTACCAACATGATTGTCACGCCTGGGAGAGCAACGGTATTATAATGGCAAAATATCTAGCCATTTTTTCCCCGAATAAAATATCTTGGCATTCATTCATACGTTAGGAAAATACTACTACTGAAGGAGCAAAAGAAAGGCAATCAACTGGAAACCCATTATTGAACCACAGCACAGCACGGAGAAAAAGTTTCGGCTAAAAATGCTAAGTAATTCCTTCCTGTATAAAAGAAAATAGGACCACAAAAAGTACAATAATTCTCGGTGCAAAACGCCCCTCTAGTTGGTAGAGCAACAACTGCTGAAAAATTCCACATGATGACGCCACGATCTGAAGCTATCATTTCCCTCGTAGTAGTTGATTGAGCGCCACTTCTCTGCACCTAATTCCGTTCGTCTCAGAATCAAAAAAAAAAAGTTCCGTTCGTCTCCTAAGCATCTTTGACCAATAATTTTGACTAGTAGAGCTCGTTCTCCTCCTCGGCGGTAGGACGATGCCGACTCCGCATCCCGTACCACACACCAAGACACGTCCAGCTGCAATTCGTATAATAAACAAAGAAAAAGGAAGTGAAACACTTCTTCGTGCAACGACGTGTGAAGCGCAGGAAAACGTTGCCAGCCACGATGACGAGGAAGCCGGTAGTGCCAGGGTTGGTGTGGCGGCTGAACAAACCCGGAAAGGAGGCCACATGCAGAGCAATGTCAACACGAGGACGCACACTCGTCTGGAGCCGGGCGCCGGTGTTGACTCATGACCGGACTGAGAGTGCAGCTCAACGCCGCTGTCTCTGTCTGCCCGATTCTGCAGCTACCAGCGTCGTTCCCTTCGTCCGGGTGAGCTCGGTGGTAACACACGTGATAAATAAAGGGAGGGAGGCAGGGGTCTGTGTCTCTGAGAGGAGAAGGAGCTTCTATTCGTATTCCAGATGTACAACTCCAATGGCTGCAAGAGCGTAAGTAAACTCTGTTTAAATATTAGTATGCCTCTTTTTGGCTAAATAGAGGTCATTTGTTTCTTTGTTTTGTTTTGTATGAGATGGCTGCTTGCGGTTCTGGACTTCTGGTAATGAGAAAATTCAGTAACATTCGTGTGGTTACTTTTACTACACAATACCACATCTGCTATATATAGTTCGAACCATGCCCCGGTTGCATGACTCGTCAACCGCATGTCAAGGCGAGAAAAAAAAATGGATTTTGATTGGTTTCCGCAAGATTTCTTGACATGAACTGTCAGACCAGAGACCACTTCCTCTCGAATCAGAAATGATCAAATGAATATCTAAAAGGCTGCCAGTATATCCACTCTCTGTACACCTATAGAGGCTGCTAAGCTGTGCAATACTTTACACGTTGCACAATAGAGTATTACTAGAATCTATGCACAGTTGCAACGATCATGCTTCCTTATTTATCAGTTATGACTTATGAACAGAATACATGTGCTCTGTTTTGTTTGTCTGTACCAGAAGTCCAGAGGTAGCATTGTGATGACCTGACCGGTGGCAAATTGATGAAAATCCTCAGGTACCACGGTTTCATCGGACAACTGTTGGGGAAAGGCTGAAAATGGATATACATCGAGAGAATGCCAATCCTACCATTAGTACTTGATCTCAGGTTCAAACTTTCGGTCGTATGTTTACTCGCTGTTCAGCTGCTCTATCATAGCATCAATAGGAAGCGATCCCAACGGCGCTGATGACTCCAAGCGTTCAAGCATGTCGAATTCGAAATGTTCATCCTCCCTGGTGTCAGGTGATTGCTGAGACTGATCCTCTTGATTTCCAACTCTGCTTGTTTCAGATTCATCGTCGATGTATTCGGCATTTAGAATGTCAGAGCTACCCTCACCATTGGCTACAAGCAGAGCTGGAAACGAGTGTTCCACAGCCTGAGATGTAATGCTGAACTCTTCGACCATTGTAAGAAGTGAATCAGGTGTAAGAGCGTCAGCTTCAGCATCATCCAGAAGCAGTGCCAAAGATGAATCCACTGCACTCTTCCACAGTTTAAACATTTTGGGTCCTAATACTTGTCTTATTGGAACTTCGGCGTCGGTATCAGAAGCTTCATCTGTATCTGCGAACAGTTAAGACTGTTATATTAATTTATGTGCAGGTTGAAACCACCCCAAAACTGGAGAAATAGCCTTCAACGAGTCATAAGTAAAAAGGTAACTACTTCCTCCTTGCTCAATATATCAGGGAGTATTGATTAACTAGCAGAACAAAAGAAACGTAGTCGTCAGACAACCAACTTGTAGAAAGATGAAAAGGCGACGATTATATAAAAATGGATGTGCAACATGCTCCTCTAACATCAAAAGAGAACGGATATTAAAGCAACAAGATCGAGAAGATTATTTGGAGGTTTCATATACATACCTGATGAACTCACATCAGATGGCATTTCCAGATTTTTCTTTGGGACTTTTGGAATGAGAGTCAGAGGCTTTGAGTATCTTGATTTCCATTCTTTGCCTCTGTACATTAGTATCTGCTCGTTATCAAATGATAAAAGAATACAAGGAACGAGATCCTGCATACATAGAAGCAACCAATTTTAGCTAAGACAACCAGAAAGATGATACATACATTATTACTTCTACTATTTGTATTGATATGAAAACATAGAAATTCATGGGGATAATCAATACCCTTAGTTTTGCTCCTATCTTTTTGTAGTCACTGGGATTCAACCCTTCACAATCAATCTTGGCGATCTCATTTGCTTCAAAAGCATCTTGAACATCCTTTACAAGACTGATATATATTCCATTTTTTGCTGCAAGGGAGCATCGGTTAGTATGAACGTCTCCATCAATAGAAATAATAATAATCTTAGTCTTGAACAGGCCCAGTAACTTGTACACCTAAAGATGTTCCCTACTTCACATCAGCATACAGCAGACAAGTAGAATACAAGTCTTAAATTAGTCAGTTGCCATATTTCACAGGTTTTATTATACAAAATCATACAAATAAAAATCTAAAAAGGGGATCATGAGTGATAGGCCCGTGCTTAACAATCAAGTCTGTACAGATGGTCTTAAGTTAGGCCTAAAAGGTATCATGTGGGAACAGGATTTGTGCTACCACAAGGAAATAGACATTTTCCTATTCGGCTTTACATGTATGCCATAATTCACAAACATAAAACCTCAAAAAACAGGAAAGAAACATTCCTAGTAAGGCCATACTATCTTGGAGCCATCGGATCTGGGTTAAACCTTGGCCTGGGAATTTGAACAATTGTTTGAAGAAAAATCAAGTAGCCAATTAATTCATACCTAATTTACAAATTGGCAGCAGATCACGCCCTTTCCTTCTCATTTCATCCGCTTCTTCTTTTGTAAGTCCTTCTGGAGCCTCCTGTATGAGTTTGGGATATACAGGAGTAGCAGGTTTCCAAAGCATTAACGGATAGCGGGGACGAGTGCGTGGATTGTAATTTCTTCCTCGATATAGAAAAACAACACCACCAACTCGGTGAATGACCTTTCCACCCGATTTTTCCTGGACATAGATGAATTTCGTATGACAATTCAGTATGTTGAATCCAGATGCTTGCTGTATTGGAATAAAAAATGAAAACGAACATACATCACAATGGAATTCTTGTTCCATGTGATGACAATAAGTATAGAACCTTAACATTTGATAACTTTTGAAGAGTCACGAACACAGAAACTGATCTAACAAAATATGTAAGTAAAGTTTCACTGCAACATCCGTTGTTACAAGATACACATTTGTTCTAATGTGCTAACCTCTTATATTACATGTATGTAAAACAAAGAAAAGAGCACATAACCCTTTCATAAACAAAAAAGGCCAAATATTATGAATTCTAGCTTTTATTTGATGGTATACATAGTTACAAATAATTCTGAGCACATCATTATGTTGAGGTATCGAAAAAGGAAACAAAAAGTAACACACCAGGGTCTTTTTATCTCAACTAAGACACAGAAGTCTATTTTATGGTGGTGAAGTTCACTCCAAACATTTTCAGTTTAGATTGTTCTAGGGAAAAAAACAGATTATGCTAAGAAATTTTAGCTTTTGCGCCTAGAAGTGGCATGTGTCGATGCCTGGGATGCAAGAACCAAGAATGAGTGTGCATGTGCACATTCACAAACTCACATACAGTAACAAATGACAGAAAAATACCTCAAGGTGATAGCAGAGATTGTCCATATCGACAGTCGGAACACCTCGGCATCGAACTTTGCAGACTTCCTGCCGCCTCCAGTGACAATGTATCATTTCTAACATGTTGTGGGTCAGGCCATCCCTTCCTACAGGACGTTGGTCGAGAAATGCATACTTAGCTCTAGACTCCATCAACAGTACCATTTAGCTTTAAATAATCCCATCATGGACATATAAAAAAGGTAAAATACTGAAGTTTGATACTTCAACTAAAATGGAACTGATCAACAGTCCATAAAACTTCTAATTTGCTGTCATTTCCTTGCGGAGCTTTCCTTGGAAGCTTGCTAACTAAATGTTACAAGAACCCTTATTTAGCAAGCAATCTATTACTCTTCATTGGCATGAAATGGTAAAACAAATCTTTTCAAAATATTCAATTGTTTGCTTCTACTGCCTATCTTGGGAGCATCTTTTCATAATGCAAAGTCCCTCGAAATGTAGTTCATGCAAAGTACCTTCACTTTAGTGTTGTGGAATATGTTAAGAAGTCGAGGAGTTCATTTCAAGGAGCAACCATGGCTAAATCTTAACCTCCCAATGACTAATTCATTCTGTTGCTGTGTAGAGCTTTCCACGGAAGCTTGCTAACTAAATGTTACAATAACCTTTATTTAGCAAGCAATCAATTTAACTCTTCACTTGTAGGTAATGGCAAAAAAAATCTTTTCAAAATATTCAATTGTTTACTTCTACTTCCGATCTTGGAATGATCTTTTTTCTTTGACCCGACTGGGAGCATCTTTTCATAATGAGTTCCTGGAAATGTATTTACTGCGAAGTACCTTGACTTTATTGTTGTGGGATATGTTACGAAGTTGAATTATTTCATTTCCTAGGAACAACTGTCGCTAAATCATAATCTCCCAAGGCTGCTTCGTATAATGTACAGTTGCAACCTGGTCCATGACTATTGTCTTATCTTACAATATATTTTCATAATACTGAATTTTTACTTGTTAGTTACTACCAAGACTGCGAGCAAGTGTTGACCTTCGTCCATTATGTGCTAGAACCATATGAAAATTACGGCCACTATGTTGTGGAACCATATGACAATTACATTGTAATGTGATAGCACATTATCATTGTAAGGTTTTTTTAGAATATTTATTTTGGCTCAATTCAATATCATCGTAAGCAGTTTATTTACATATTTAAGACACAGAATAAAAAGCAACAAAAAGACACTACAATAATGGTCTGTCCAAAAGAGGTTCTTAAATAATACTTGCTTCTGAATGATATTAAATGCTACTTCAGTGATAAAAAAATATGTTGCTCTATATGTCAAGGTAAATAGAACTATTTCAGCAAAAGATCAGCATTACAATCAGCTGTATTCAGATCCGGATTCTTACAAGGCATGGACAGTTGACTAGTTGAGTCCTGCTGGTGGCTTGGAACCTTTGGATCGCACAGAATGGCCAGGTTTTCAGGAATAAGAAGGCGAACGCTCAACGCATTGCGACACACATCAAGGTGGAGGCCATGCTGTGGATTGCGGCAGGCGCCAAAAATCAGGTAGACTAATGAACAATATGTAACGCTACCGGCGGTCGACAAAAAACGGCTACAAGATGCTAATATGTATTTTATCCTCAAATACTCAATACTTTGAGAAGCATACTTCTCCCATTACGCTCAATATTGGCATATTTCAGTCCAATTCCAAAATCTAAAAGGCAGTAACAATGGCAGTGTAAGTGTTACCAATGTTCAGCTGCCGATTGTGTGAGATGTTGGGCTTGACGAGCGCGCGCACCTCAGCGCGGGACAGCGGCTCCCCGAGCACCTCCTCCCGGCTCCGGCCATCGCCGGGGCTCACCCTGGCCAGGTCCAACTGCCTCCTCCCCCTCACCTCCATCAGGATCCCGTGCGGGCTCACCGTCTGCGGCGTCTCCTGGCCCAGGGGCGTGTGCAGCCGCACGCCGCGGCGCCGCGCCTTCTCCTCCTTGGTCAGAAGCGGCGCCTTGCCAGTCCACGGCCGCGGCATGGTCGGCGGCGCGAAGGGCAGGAACGCGGGCTCCCGGATGGCCAGCGGCGGAGCGCGGGGCGCCTCGGAGTAGCTGAACTGGAAGTCGAACGGGGCGTCGGGGAGGCGGAAGGAGAGGCCTGAGGGTCCCACTACGACGGCGCGCCCGCAGGCGGCGTCCGTGGGGTCGTCGGCGAGGAGGGCCTCGCCCTCGCCGGCGGCCGCGACCGGGGGCACGGGCTTGCGATACGAGGTGCGGAGGTGGGCCGTGCGGAAGGCGGGATTGGCGGCGGGGCCCGTTCTCCGTACGGCGTCTCTCTGCTGCTGCCCATGGGGAGGCTGCTCGTTTTGGTTCCTCAGATAGCGGCGGCGAGTGGGGAGGGGCGGAAGGGGGAGGGGTCGGTGCTGGGGATTGCGGCGGTTGGAGAGGGGAGGCGGAGGGGAAGAGAAGAGGTTGGCGCGACCGGCGCGCGAGGAAGCTGGCCTCTGTGAAGGCGGCGGCGGCGGCGGAGGAGGCATGGCGGGAAAAGTGTTGTGGTGATGGTGGTGTTAGCGTGGGGATGGAGAAGGCGACGGAGGAGATAACGAGAAGATTTTTTCTCTTTGTTTTTGTTTTTGTGGCGCTTCAGGTGGCATCCATCCATGAAGTAACGGTACAATTCATCGTTTGATTTGAAAACCTCTTTTATTTTGTGAATTCTATATTCATTTAATTTGATTATGTGAATATGTAAACATCTATTATTTTTTATCAGAACTTGCTTAAAACTCAGCTGTAAATGTTACAAACGGCAAAACTCAGTCTCGGTTTTGCACATTGAAGAGTATATATGCATCATGTTTTTGGTTCACCAGGAAATTATAAATATATAAAGTGGCAAAGGATAATAAGAACAATACTAATGAACATATAAAGTACTTTTCCTTTTTCTTTATTCTGAATATGTTCATGAAAAGGTAGACCACATGCCATTTTCCCTTAAAAAACAAATAAAGTCCTCCCGGTCCAAAATACAACCCCGTCCAACCTCAACAACTTCTAATATATAACTTTGACTAATTAATAAATTTATTATAGATATGTCATTATTTCAAATAGAAAGAGCTAATGTGTTACGATTTATGAAAGTGATTTTGATGATGTATCTATAAAGCCAATCTCACATCATTAATCTATAAGCCTTGTAGGCTATAGACTATCAAAATAGAAAGAATTGACTTAGGATGACAGTATCATAGACCTGGGACTCAGATGATTGTTAATATTGGCATACCAAAAGGGTGACTAGAAGATCCATTAGTGAAGGGATCCATGTTTAAATCCGTTGCCAACTCCTTTAGTTTCTACCCAGAGGAAGAAGTCAATTTTACTCTCCTGAATTGAAATATGTCGAAAGTTCACTTAACTATCTAATCTTTTGTTTGGTTCACTTAACCCTAGCTCCTCTAAAGCAGTCCACTACTCATATTTGGGCTGTTTATATATAATTACCGGATTTTTAAGAAGGCCCAACTTTAGACGGTTTCATTTACTTCACATGCGAAGCTTTCCTCTCAACCAAACCCCTAACCCTCCTTTTTTCTCCTTCTCACGCTTTAGCAAGACAAGTTGGATTGAGTTTCAAAAAAGAAAGACAGACACATATGGAGTTCTAAATCAGTGAACGTACTTAAAAATGGGTTACATCACAAAATGGGGTTTTATAAACAACCTAAAGGTGGACCAATTTAGAGAAGTTAATTGAACTCAACGTTCTGGACTACAAATAAGAACGGCATGGCCACATATATATTAGCCGATTATCACCGAAATCACCACGATCCATATGCTATGTCCAATTGCCCATGTTAATTTAAATAAAAAAATTGTTGTGTATATCTGTGTCATGTGTGTACTTTTGTCCTATCTGTTCGATCAAATGTATATAACAATGGCTGTACTCACATCTCACTCCACGCTACAATCACGTAACGCTTCTTGTACTGCTGGTATCTAATGACCACCAGCTAGTAGCTCCACCTAAGAAATGCAAAGGCAAGCATGCAACGGCCGGCTATTGAACCAACCAAACCGACCGGATATATTACCAAACACCAAATTAACATGCGCATCGATCCATCTAGCGGCGGTGCAGGAATTTGACTTGTTGATCACCGGTCATCCGGCCTATACATCAGAGCTGAATTCATGCATACTACTATTTTTTAATGCAATTTTTTATAGATATAGTCATGGACCATATCCATAATTAATAAATATAGCAAGATCTGATAGCAGATTTTATCCCTTTGGCTGGGAGGGGCAGTATTGCCAGTTAATACTATTACACCACTGATGATGTTCCGAATGGCCATCCAAACTGCGTGCAATGCACTCACATGCATGATTTACTTTTGCGCCGTTGGGGAACAGGGTAGCTTGCTCATCCATTTGGATTTATTATTATTATATAAACATCGATTTAGATTTTGAAATGTGTGTTGCACATATACGACTAAATGTGCAGTCATATTCGCAATACAACAGTTCTACCGTGTTTGTTGGATGGAGAGATACTATTGTCGAGCTCTAACCACATGTTTATACTTACCAATGATTTTTCAGGAATTTTTTATGTTTTTGTTCGAAGACAATGAAAGTGGCTGGCCAGTTTTTTTGTTGCCCCAGGAGAGTCAACGAGCAGACTTTTTGCTCCTATATCCTCTTCTTCTTTAATTTATTTTCTCCCACATGACGATGTCAAGAAATTAACAATTCTCTTTTCAAGAGGTGAGGATAAGGTACAAGCCAAACTTTATCAATATCGCTGTATCCCATAAAATAATCAGTCGACTCTTAGTTGCTAGCCACAGTTAAAATATTATATCCCTCATTCTTTAGACCCAGTATGACCAAATCTATCTGCTACCAACCAGTATCAAACAAAAACCTTGCGTCTCACTTTGGGCAAAACAAGAATGACTTCCGCACTTTGAGCAAAACAAGAGTGACTTTATTAGGCTTCTCACCAAGCAGAACACTTTGCATCTATCAAGAAATAAAAAATCATGATTGCTTTGTTGATAAATGAACTGTATCATGTATCAAGTAGTCATATGATTTATTTACAAGAAATATTTGATACATGAAGTTTCAGCCCGTGCAACACTTCTTTACACTGTGCTTGTGCTTGCAACTTAGTAAAGGAACTACACCTGGTTATAATATATTTTTTTTGCGTATTTGAGAATT